>VYZV01007275.1:0-16303 GCA_013401275.1 Pandion haliaetus | reverse complement strand
GAGGTGGGTGCTGGTCTCTTCTGTCAGGTGGCTGGTGATAGGATGAGAGGAAAAGGCCTCAAGTTGCGGCAGGGGAGGTTTAGATTGGGTATTAGGAAGAATGCCTTTCCTGAAAGGGTTGTTAGGCAGTGGAACAGGCTGCTCAGGGAAGTGGTGGAGTCACCATCCCTGGAGGTATCCAAAAAGCATGTAGACAGGGCACTCCATGACATGGTTTAGTGGGCACAGTTGATGCTTGGACGCCATGATCTTAAAAGGTCTTTTCCAACCTAAATGATTCTATGATTCTATTTCCTCAATAGCTATCAACATCACAGTGCTTCTATACCAAAACTTTCAACAAAGATGAAACAGCCACTCAGGAAGAGGCTTAGAATGAAGCCTATGTAGATTCAATATATTCTATATCTCTACATGGCAAATTCCCTGTTAAAAACTTAGTCTCTTCTTTATTCTAACCTCCCTACCCCCAATAAAGACAATCAGAGCACAGCTTTCTTTGGCTCTCATTTAGACCTTTTAAACAACATAAAGCTATCATTCTATTTCTGTGAACTTCCACTGTAGTAGCCAACTTAAAAAAAAAAAACAAAAAAAAACCCACAACCAAAAACTATTCAGGTCTTGATTCAAGAAGAAAGAATTTAGTCTGCAGCAAGGATATATACAGTATTTCAAACTGGCTCAATGCTGGCTTAAGATGCTTGCAGATAAAGTCATTCCTCTGCAGATCTCATCCCCACATTCATAAACAAACCCAGGAAGGTCAAAGGAGTGTTTAAAAGCTGTTACCACTTCAACAAAAAGATTGTATCTTCTACTGATTTTAGGCATTATTAGCTCCTTGAAATAGGTTGGGGAAAAAAAAGTTGTTTGTTTTTTTGTTTGTTTCTTTTAAAACAAAACAAAACAAAACAAAACACCCATACAAATACCTGTGGTGGGCTAGAAACTTGTCCTAGCCCCAGTTTTACTTCAGCAATGTGTTGTTCCTTGCTCTTCACGCAACAAATGCTATATGAAGATACTGTACAATAGCAGCATCTGAATTTCATTTTACACCAATTCACAGTTACTGTGAAAGATGTTTGATAACAGACAGGACCACCAGTGGCCACAAAACATTTCAAGCAGTACGCCACTGACACTTGGTCTGTTGTGCTGTCTACCTTCCCGCATATTCCCTGTTCTGCACTTGTATGAGGAGGAAAATAGGAAGGACATAGCTACCATTTCTCTGCAGATCTGTAGTACTAACTGAAGTACAATAACAAGTATATCCCCCGCATTCTTTTAAATTCCAAAGTTTCATTTGCAGTAATTACCTCAAATGGTGCACTATGGACACAATTAAACACCGCCCTTAATGAAGTCATAAAAATCTCCTAGTAAGCAGTACAAGACTTTCTGCATTCTTCAGACCTTAGAGCTTAAATTTTTTTTAAGCAGAATATAGATAAGCCCATAGCATTGCAGAAAAATTTTTTACATACACAATATACTGTTAAATTTATTTTAACCTTTACTCCTGACCAAGCTTATTCTCTTAGCTGTCCTCTTTTGCAGCATTACGTTACACATATTCATAAAATTCAAGTACCCATGAGATGAAAAGAACATTCAAAGAAATCATCAGTGCTCTGTTTCTTAGTCTAGTTTTGTTTGCTATCAAGGCAACCTTAACAGGTTACTATGCCATCCCCTACTGTACACCGCAATCAAAGCATTGCTGTCGGCACCTTTCTAGCCTTATTCTCTCATAAGTAATCTATGCATCTCTGTACAGTTTTAAGTTCTTAGAATCTACTGCAGCAGTATGGATGGGTCAAAAATGTGTGGGAAAGAATGAGAAGGTAGCATCTTCATATTACATTATTATCATACTTCTCAATGCCACAGACATTTTCTTATTCCTATGTTTCCATGACCTTGAGAGCATTTCATATAACGTTTCTGAAAGCATGCCTAGAATTGGGAGTACTACTTTCTAAAATCAGCACCTAGGAGCAAGCTGGGTATAGCTGACATTTGCAACAGACAAGACCATCCGTAGGTCAAATGCAATGTGTCAGCTGGGGGACAGACCAGTTTTTAGAAAAGAAGCTGGAGCTTGATTTGTAATTTAAGGTTGAGAGCACAAGCTTGTCAATGAAAGGGCACACTAACAGACTACAAATCAGACATCAACAGTATGACCTTATAAAAACCACATAATCTGAAATTTAAAAATAATTCATCAAATTTTAATCCCCAGAAATATAGGCTGATTTACACAGACATAAAACATATCTGCAGAAAATGATGTTTTTTCCCTGAGAGCTCAGAGAAAGGAAAGAAGGTACTAATACCTCCCTACTCCCCCTCATCCCCAGATTCTCCCTTGACCAAACTATTTGTAGGTTCTGGAAATTTATTTCCAAGTTTCCAGAATTCAAGTCTATCCTTAGAAGTACAGACTTTAGGAAAAACCATCTCTAAAAACTAAAAAAAAAAATTCATCAGCAATGGCTACAGAGAAACAACTGATAAATGAAACAGCTGTATCATCATCCCTGCCAAAATAAATTTTAAAAAATTTTAATTCTAGTATGTAGGAAGATGAGTGCCACCACCAATAAGTCAGTATACGTTCTGAAATGATTGTTTTAAATAATTACACGAAAAATCTGTTAAAAGCCTCTTAGAAGGAGGAATTCTTACTCTGCACATGCAAACTGATATTTGTACTAGTGAATTTTTAACATTCCCAATCTCAACTACAAGGGGCAATCTCTTCAAAAAGTAACATCCTAGGACGTAAAAACAGGTCGCTCTGCAGTTCATATGGTTGCTTTCAAACATCAGCAAAGTTAGGGTATTGAAATTTTAATCCTAATTGTAGTAAAATTACTTCATGCAATGCTGAATTTGAGAAGGTTTGGTCTGCATGTTGAAAGAAAAGGTGTTAACTTCACCAATTCCAAAAAAAAAAAAAAAAAAAAAAAAAGCTAATTTGGTTTTACATGTAAATTTTCAGTTTACCAACAGTAAATTAACAATTCAGACTTCAGCTGTTCAAAGCTCATATAAACAGTACCGCAAAATAGAACCAGATAGCTACCCTTCCCAAAGCTCAGGCAGTAAAATAAGTCAAAGCTTCTATCCATTTTAGCCAGCTTTAGAACAAGAGATTGAAAAGCTAGATCCTTAATTTTTTGTGAACTTATACAGCATGTAACAGATTAGGAAGTAAGATATCTCTCAGAAGATAAAGTTAAATTGAAACAATAAAGTGCTCCTGGCACCGACTAGACTGTTTCATATGACATGTAATATTATAAACAATCTTTTCCTGACTCAATATTCAACACAAGTCTGAGTATGATAGCTATCAGTAAAAATGACTGGGAAATTACTACTGACTAAAATAGTGAGTTTGATGTTTAAAAAAAAGTCACTAAGAGACCAACAGACATTTCAGGTTTCAAAAGTATTCTTTAAATCTTCTAAAGCTAAACCTCATAGGTATTTGGACAACCAAGGGTGAAATAAGAGTTAAGAATTCACATTCCAAGGCTCTGCAAACTAGTTAATTTTAAGTTTCAATATCCTGAGAATCCCGATTACTTTAACTTTCTTCAGGGCTCCTAAAACTTTCTTCTCTGATATCTTCAGAGTGTAATCCACTTGAATTCATTCAATCGATCCTACCATTTTTTCATATGTGACAGATTTAAGACTGTTTTGATATTCTGATTATTTGTCTGCTTTTCCAATAGGCTCTGTGAACTTTCCTCTCTGGGTATGCAAAGTACAAGACCTATGGAGTCCTGTGTGTTTGTAGTATCTCTGAATAACCACCTCTCCCTTACCCTGCAAAGTTGACTTCGTACTACTACAACATCTATCACTGTCATCCCAAAACTTAATATAGGGGCTAGAAGGAGGGAAATCAATGTTGGTTTTAGGCAGACAGGCAGACTTAAGAATTTATTACTACCCATTTCTGTTCCATCTCACCCAATACAGAAATTATCTCCATTTTTCTGGCCTGTTACGGACAACTCGTATCCACCTACGAGAGCAGGAGTCTCAAGTATCATAATTGAAGTCTCTTCCAAATAGGCACAGAAAAACATATTTACCATTGTGAAAGCTACTATGACTGACATGCCTATGGAGTTTATGATGGAGCAAAGTTTTTTTTTCCCTTTATCTCCCCCCACCCCCCTCCCCCCAAACTTATTTCCAGCAGCAGGAACTAAACTACAGTGGGACACTTCTCCTTCCATGCCTCTCCTAACTGATTTTTACAACATTAATGCAGTAGTTTACTGTATGTAAAGCAACTTCTTTGTAGGTTTCTTTCAGAAACACACCTGTATGAGTTATCAGTAGCGAGGACAACAGCAAAATTAGGGTATAAACCAGTATCTCAGATCTGCCATGAAATGTTTCAGCTAAAAAGAATACTTACAGTAGCTAGTGCAGATTTAGATACTTAAAAGCCCACTAGTGCTTCATGGTTATGGATAAAATGATCCACCTTTCACAACCAACAGCACTCATTAGAAAACCAAAATAATCGTGTTTAAGATGGACTGAGCAAAGCATAACTGTTAAATAGCTAGTTTATCTTTGAAACATGTTTACATGCTCATTAAATTTAGCATAGACTTCTTTTGTTTAGTCCTTCTAACAGATGTTCAGTTATATTTTCAAGGTTCTGCTATTTCTTAAAAGCATCAGCAAAGATATAGTATATTCTTGCTAAACACGTGTAATATTAAGAATTAGCATTAAATACAGAAATATGGGAATCACAGTAAGCACAATCAACATTCATCAGTACATCCAATGCCATACTGCCATTAGTGTTACAATGCCACCTGTTTTTAAATAGACTCATCAGACTTTTCAGAGTCAGCATTGTGGCTTGCAAACCCGTTAACGTGTCCCAGCAACAGTTAAACAAGCAAAACAATCCTCCACAATTATTTCTTGTCACTCTCAAGAAGAAACTACCCTGCTCATTAGAGGAAACACAAATGGACAATCCCATGCAACCATTTTGAGATTAACGCAGGGAGGCATGCAGTGACGTGACATGCCGCTCCTGAAGAGCATAAAAGCCTCCAAGATCTATTTGTTAAGTAACATATTGTCGTGGTTTAACCCCAGCCAGCAACTAAGCACCACACAGCCGCTCACTCACTTCCCCCCCGCAACCCAGTGGGATGGGGGAGAAAATCAGGAAAAGAAGTAAAAACTGAGGATTGAGATAAGAACGGTTTAATAGAACAGAAAAGAAGAAACTAATAATGATAATGACAACACTATTGAAATGACAACAGTAATAATAAAAGGACTGGAATATACAAGTGATGCACAATGACATTGCTCACCACCTGCCAACCGATGCCCCATTAGTCACCGAGCAGTGATGCCCCCCCCAGTTCATAAATGTCACATGGTATGGAATACTCCATTGGACACTTTGGGTCAGCTGCCCTGACTGTGTCCCCTCCCAACTTCTTGTGCCCTCCAGCCTTCTTGCTGGCTGGGCATGAGAAGCTGAAAAATCCTTGACTTAGTCTAAACACTACTTAGCAACAACTGAAAACATCAGTGTGTTATCAACATTCTTCTCATACCTAGCTCAAAAACAAAGCACTATACTAGCTGCTAGGAAGACAATTAACTCTATCCCAGCTGAAACCAGGACACATATTAATACAGTACAAATACGACAAGAACAAACATTATTATATAAACTATCTCTTTCAGTACTACTTTAGAGCAAAGACTTTTTTCTTCTTCCAAAGTTTCTCCTGCTTCTGATGCAGTGTCTTTCAAATGTATAAACCATTCCCAGGACGGCCTCTACAGAACTGTCAAATAACAAGTATCTGAACAATTTTCAAACGCATTTAGAACATTACTATAATCATGGTATTAAACAATTAAAGTAGCATTCTTTAGCTCCTTTACCGTTGCACATTAACACTCCGTGCAAAGTGTCAGGTAATACAAATCTCAAGAACAGCCACACGAGTATTTATTCAAGACAGACTTTTTCACTGGCTTCCACTTCCAGCGTAAGTCACAGCAAGAGGAATCAAAACACAAAATCAGAGGAAAAGTCAAGCCCAATTAAATACAGCGACTTCATATTAAAGAATGTATGAAACATCAATATTGTAGTTGTCCGACAAAGTCATCTGCTTCCTACTTTACAGGAAGCCTTGAGAGTTTTGTATTTTAATACAGAACTACATACCAATTATTTGATATTAATGATCTTAATAGCTCCTTCTTTTCTCATTTTCTTAAAACATCAGATTCCAAAGCGCTACAATAACTACGATTGACATGAATGGGAAACCTTGATCCTATTTTCAGTTGTTTAAATAACATACCTCCAAAAGGCTGATACTATAAAGTTTACTTTTCAAACTAAGATGGTGGAATCCCTGTTTAGCATTATCTGAACAAACTCAAGAATTAAAAATTCAGCTCCCACTGGAGGCTTCATTTCATTAGATTCCTTGAAAGATTCTAGCATCTCTGTTTTGGTTCTTTCACTCACTCCATTCATAAAATTACATAAATGTACCTTCTCCTGACCTTTTCAACCTAAGCTTCAAACTTTTAGACAACTTAGTCCTCCAATAAAGGTGAATTACAAAACAAGACACAAAGGATAAATTTCTTAAGAATGTCTTTTCCTTAATTTAAAAAGAACAAAACCAAAAAAGCCCACAAATCAAAACCATATAAAAAGCCAAAACCAACTTCTTGCCAAGCGCACACCAACCTGCAACAAAATGGCAGTTTTATGTTGGCTTTTCATCAGGTTGTTGATGGATTCAAAGAGTCTACTCATTGATTCTTCAAATTCTGTTTGTTCTTTGCCTTCATACAATCTGTTGAGAGATGCATTGGGTTATCCTTTCAGAATCAGAACGTTTCATAGTCCTAAATGTACCAGATTTAACATTATGTTAAAAATGTATTTCATAAGTTGATCCAATATTATCTACATAGATATTTCACCAATGGGTTGTATCTGCTACTCACTGTGTTGTATTCAAGCTGAAGAATTTCTACACAACACAAGCATTTTCAATTTTTTTGACAGCCTCTAAAGAATGACACCTCCCAGATTTGAGCTTATAAAAAAAGTCATTTCACTTTCAAAGTGACTTATATGCAAAAAAAATTTTAATTTTTTTCCACTACAACTGAGATACTTTAGGATATTTTTCACATATTATCACTTTCTTTCTTCTGCTGTTACTGCCACTTTTTCAAATAGCTATTTTTACTGTCCCCATTAACCAGTGTGCTTTTTGAGAGAAGTCTCTACTTGATGCTTAAAAGTTAAAAAGTGCATTTAAATTAAGCTCACTCCATTATTTCTTCATTCCCTGTCCTAAAGTTTGAATCTTTCAGATTATCTCTCCTGTATTGTTCATACTAGCTATTAATACTAAATACTGCTTACATAAAAAGTAAAAAACACTAGTGACATGTTAAATTACTTACGTGGAACAGCTGTCAAAAGTTAAAGAAAAAGAACCTAAGAAAAAAGCCAAGGTGACAGAAGCCTGGAATGTATGTAGGATACTGTGAACTAAACGCTACACCTCCGACGTACTGCCTTCTCTATCAGAAGAGAAAAATCCCTCTTTTTAAAAGAATGTATTCCAGTGTCATGTGCTTTTCATTTCAACTTGAAACTTAAGTCCTTAAGAGAACTAAAGGCAAATTATGAGCTTTTGTCTACAGCAAGGAAAAATCAAACCTGCTACTCATACAGTGAGACTGGCAAGAAGCTTTAAGGTAAAGGAAAACACTGAGAGGTACACTCAGTACATTCAGGCCCATAGCCTCTCCACTGTTTAGGTCAATGCTTGTCAGTGAGATTTAATTTAGTCATTGGAAAGGAACCCCAAGATCCAAAACATTAAGTGGAGAGGAAAAAAAATTATATATACATGTATACAACATACATGATGCACACTACATGAGCTATGTTCCTACTGAGGTGATCTTTTACTGTATAAAAAATGCATACCAGAAAAACTTCGATCTGAAAGATATCTTGAAATAAATGTTTTAGTACAAGCACACTTATATAGAAGAGTCATCTTATTTATTATCACGTGGTATTTTACGAGCTTGGTTTTTGGTTAAATGATTTAATTTTTTTAACATAGTGGAGACTGTGGCATGTAGGGGCTATTAAAAGTATTTTTCTATGGGAATGAAGTTCATGTAAGTTGTAACAAGGTGACTGTCTCAGTCTAAGTGTTTATTAAAGTTCCTTGGCTAATGCACTGATACAGCTTTTATTGACTATACAACATTGCTGCAAAAGTAAATGAAGTTTCTTAAACCTATTTTTTAACGCAAGTGGAAATTTGAAGCTTTCTTGTCTAAACCTGCGGGGCAAGGAGGGAGGCAGAAGCATCACACAACACATATTAAACACGCTTTGTAAATTTACACCAGGACTAAGGTAAGCCAGGTAGAATGGTAACTATTTCCTGACTCATCATGTAGCTTCCACTTAGACACAATTTTCAGTGTTAAATTTCAATTAAAATCACCTGTTCTGAAATCAGTTTTTAAAAGATGACTAATTATTTGCTTGGAAACAACTTCATCACAACAGTGTACATGAATTTCACCACCAGAAACAACCTTAAGCCAATGAAAGGAGGAAAGCAAACATTTCATGTTTTCAGAGTCTGTATTATATAACTTTGGCTAATATATGTGACCTTTCTACAAAACATAGTCACTGAATAAACAGCTGCAAGACATAACTTCAGTTCAGCTGACTGGAGAAAAAAAATTTTTGCTTTCATTAAATCTCTGTAGCTTCAACAGGATTGAATTAATGCAAATTAAAGTAGAACCTGGTTATCTTCCATGTATTGGCCTGACAACAAGATTAAAAAAAAAGTCTGCCATTTTATGTCTAACATTAGAAGTCATTACTCAACTCTTTCCTACACAATTTTTGCTTTGTAATGTCTCTTACCTTTCAACAAGGCACCTCAGCTTCTTAAACAGCCCATCAAATTAATGACTGATCTAAAGATCTGTCTCAGCTCTATTAACTCAGAATATTTGTCTCCAAGAAGGCTAATCTCAACCCTTGAAAGTGAAGTACTTCAATCGTAAACCCTAGCTTTTCTCATGGTAAGAAAATATATTAATCCTTTTTTTTTTTTTCCATATTTTCTTCTTCTTCATGATCAGTCTGACAATAGGAAATTGACTGCAAAAACTTAGATCACAACAGCGATAGATAGATGTACAGTAGCAGATGATACTGTTATTTTTGCCACAGGCTACCATTTGGCAAGAGCTATTACTGCCTATAAAAATAATTGTCCAACTGAATTTAGAGTTTCAGACCTCCAGTTAAGGCGAAACTAAAAGGAGTAGGTATGTCCAGCTAATCACTTGAATATGGAACATATTACAATAACCTAGTTTACCACACACTGTCCAATGCACACTTTTTGCTGCCAGCTTCTACTAGGGATTAAAATGGAGACTGAAGCTCTCCCTGCAACAAAACCCTGCCTTCTGACCTTCATCTGTACAAGAAATTTTCCATAATCTCTACACAATGCTTCCTTCCCCAAAACTCTGAAAGTCTCCTTTTGCCATGACACCTATTAAAAAAATTTAAAAGAAAGCTTTTGAACTACTAGCTATAAGCTATTCTCATGAGCACTATCTCCTTCCTTACACAGCTTTTCACCTTTTTCACCTCTATCCATCTATAAATAGTAAATTCCTAGAGACAAGACTCTTTCTAAGGGACTACCTACCAGCAGCAAGTAACTTCTGAATCTACTCCTACTTCAACCAAAATTTCATAATTCATCAAATATACCTAATTTTACAAAACTATAAACCTACATGGATTTTTTTAAAAAAATGGGCAGGGGAATAACAGAGAAAAATCATATTAGAGCTCCTGCTGAGCAAAAGTCAGAACACCTTTCTGTTCTGTTGACTGTCAACCACAAACATAACATCCAACCACTCGCTCTGCCGACAGTCGCAAGTTTGGCACTGCATTCCTTCAGCCATGTAGCAGAGTATCGTGGTTTCGGTTCCAGCTCAGCCAGTAACAAAGCACCACGCAGCTGCTCACTCACCCCCCACCCCTGCCCCTGGCCACGGTGGGATGAGGAGAAAATCCAAAGGCAGGCTCGTGGGTCGAGACAAGGACTGGGAGGGATCACTCCCCACTTATGGGCACGGGCAAAAGGCAGGCTCAACTTGGGGAAGAAACAAAAGCAATTTAATTTACTACAAATCAAATCCAAAACAAGGATATTAGGAAGGAAAACCAAACCTCAGAATGCCTTCTCCCCACACCCCTCCCGCCTTCCCGGCTCAGCTCCATTCCCCGTTCTTTCTACCTCCTCCCCCCCGGTGGCGCAGGGGAACAGGGGATGGGGGTTGAGTCAGCTCGCCACACCTTGTCTCTGCCGCTCCTTTCCTCAGGGGGAAGATTCCTCACTCATCCCCTGCTCCACCGTGGGGTCCCTCCCACAGGAGACAGTCCTTCACCAACTTCTCCAACGTGGGTCCTTTCCGCGGGCTGCAGTTCCTCACAAACTTCCCTGGCGTGGGTCCTTTCCACAGGCTTCAGTTCTTCCCGAACTTCCCTGGCACAGGTCCTTTCCACGGGCTTCAGTTCTTCCCGAACTTCCCTGGCGTGGGTCCTTTCCGTGGGCTGCTCTCCAGTCACACACTGCTCCAGCGTGGTTTTTAACATGGAGTTACCCCATCTTGAGGAGCCTCCGCTCCACCATGAACCTCCCTGGGCTGCAGGGGGACAGCCTGACGTCTCACCACGGGCTGCAGGGCCATCAGCCTCCTCAGGCGCCCCTCCTCCCCCTCCTTCTTCACTGACCTCGGGATCTGCAGAGGGGTTCCTCTCACGTTCCAATCCCCTACTCCCTGCAGGTTCCCCTTCTTCAATCTGTTCTCCCAGAGGCGCTACCACCATCACTGATGGGATCGGCCTGGGCCAGAGTCGGGTCTGACTTGGAGCCGGGGGAGCTTCTAGCAGCTTCTTACAGGAGCCACCTCTGCAGCCCCTTCCCCCACTACCAAAGAAAACCGCACCACACAAACCCATAACATAGAGGCACAACAGAACAAGTATTAGGGGGAAACCAGCTAAGGATAAATGGGAAAAGATGAACCAGAAAAGAAGAGACAAAACAGAGGACATGGATGGGGTCTGTGGGATATGGTGAGAGTCCTTAAGGACTAGAGGAGGAAGTGGGGTACATAGTTACCGTAGCATAATTTCTCCTCCTTACAGCTTTCATCTCCATTCTCCCCATCTCCCTTTTCCCTAAACCTGAATACCGCTTGTAAATATTATGCCTCATCTGTTTGGGTGAGCTATACATATCTAGTCCATTGAGTCTGCCCTATAAATTCCTTAACTGGAGATTTGAAACTCTTAAACTCAGTTAGACAATTATTACTGAAAAATGCATGGTTCTATGTACAGTCTGAGCTGCTGAACACCATGATCTCAAGGACAAGCATCCAGCTTCAAGCCATCTGTCACAACGTTTGGCCATCCATTGGTCTTAGGCCAAGCCACCTGATGCAAAGAATAATCACCCTTTGAAATCAGCTACTATTACTAAGTACATCTCTTGAACTTACACTGTGAATCAGATTTTTGAAGATTCCCTCTCCAAAAAGTATCTCAGCAATGTCTGTATTTTAGGCCAGTTGCCAGCTTTTATGTTTTATTCGTAAAACCAAAAAAACCCAGTTCTGTTCTGGAATCATTTTTTTCTGTTTCTCAGGTCTATTTCTATTTCTAATATTGGAGCGCTAGTTAAATGGCAATAGCCTGGGTACTTACTGTGAAAATAATGTCCTTGATCTAACAATGAACTTGAAAATATATTCCAGTGCTTTCAGAGTTCTTAGGATCGGTTCACATTGCTCTCCTCGGCTGGAGGTATCCAAATAAGTCTTCAGGACAGTCATTAATTTCCTGAAGTTAATAAACATTTATGTAGAATAGCCAAACAAGTTAGAGAAGTTAATTTTTAAAAAAAATATTATTTAAAAAATGTTTATGCTTAGTCAAGCACACACAACGAAATGTGCTGCATGTATTTTTGCATTTATGTTGCACAAATTCTATCAGTATAAACAAATGAGGAGTAAATTCTTAACTGCACAAGCAAGAAAGCAATCCGAAATCTCAGAAAAGCAGCATTTTACACAATCCTGGAAGCACTTTTACACAAATTTATAACATACATGCACAAGGTAACGTAAAATGTTACTTCTGCCTACCTACATTAAGCAGTGATTAAACACCACTGCATGCTCTAAATTAACTGCATGTAAATAGTACAATATTCTGGTACGCAGCAGTATCTGCTTAAAGTATTTATTTTATTCAAACACTTCCTTGCTTTGTATCCAAAGGCAATTTTTTGCTAAACACACAACCTGCTGAAAAAGTGCAAAAGCTCATCTAGAAATAAGTCCCTTAATTTATAGTTATAGTTTCATCTTAAATGATTAAATTAATATTAATGATGTAATCTTGATGTTAATGTAGCCATAAGAAGAACTAAAATAAGGCTGGGGTTTTTTTTTTTTCCTACATCACAACAAAAATGGAAACCTACTATCCCCTACCCTGAACAAACAAAACCAACCAACCAAAACAAAACAACAAAAAACAAACTAGCACTTGCATGTTGAGGAAACTTTACAGTTCACAAACTGGACTGATGAAACATTAGTAAGTGATCACTATGATATTTGGAACATACTTGCATACCAATAATAGCTCCAAGAACTGCTTGCTACTGCACAGAAAATATGTACATATATAAGCGTGTGTGTGTTATCTATCTGTGTAACTAACAGACACATCCTCAGCCCCACTGCACTAGCCTAACTCACATTTCAGGACCAAAATATCATGCTTTCAGCCTCTCAGCCTTCTGGGCACATCCACTGTGTGTTTCCATCTACTCCTTTTTATAGCTTCTCCAAATTCACAGCTTTGTACTGAGTCGGAACAAAATTTATCCAACTTGTATGCAGGGGCAGTCCACTCAAGGTCCCTCAACTGTCAATGTGAAGTCCTCTCAGAACTCTGTAACGGCTAGGTACAAATGGATGACTAAATAGGAACTGAATAAATACCCGACAGTTTGGCCAAAATACCGTATCATAGTATGGTCACAGTATGTCTGGGACACAATATCTCCTTCCTAAGTATGAGTTAGGCCACATACAGCTACTTGTTTATTTCATAAATGATTCTTGAAACAGAGTGCGTCTTACATGATGTGCATGGAACCAACAACGCCAAGAACACTCATCATTTGGGGAACAATCAAACATTATTTTGCCTCCGCCACTTTACTTAAATCATCAGAAGCTCCCAGTAAGGTAAGTCTTAGAAATATTTTAAGCCAATAAGGCTGTCCTGAGAGGTCCCGTACCCAACCATCTCTTCTTTCACAATAATATAAAGCATTAAATTACATGTTCTTATTACATAGGGAGTGAAGTAGGATTAAAGAAGAGCAAGTAGCTTGCGCTTGAGCTTTCTGAGCCCAATAATGCTAACTTCAACTTTCCTAGAATGTGTGAAAGGATTGATTGTGCACTCCTGCCTTTCAATTCTAGCAAACTCATGTTCCAATGCACGATCTGCGTGACATTTGCTGTTGAGTTGGAACTGATGCAAATTCAGCACAGGACACTACGAGATATCCTCAGCTATTCCAAACATTCAGCTAAGGTCTTCCATCTAATACTCATATCCCAAATTAAATTAAAGTTCTGCTTCAATCTACCATCCCATTAAGCTGCCAGAACAAGACTTCAGGTAGGTGAAAAAAAAATACATCTATCCTGTTACAGCACTTTCCCAAGATCAGCATTAACTGAAGATGTTATCTTTCTTCATAATTCAAAGCGATTTTATCCTACCATCATCTGCAGAAACCTTTTTTAAAAAAAGTAGGAATCCAGTATTAAATTTACTGTATAACACACATCCACAGGTTTTATTCTCTTCTACAAATCTATGTCTTCCCATCTGGGCATTATCTGGAAGCTTCAAAAAATTTAAAAAAAAAAAACCAAACAAAAAACATACCACACCAAAAGCCTGTCCACCTGCCCACTGGCACGACCATGTAACAAATACTAAGACTTCAGTTCACAGCGGACCACGTAACAAATACCAAAATTCCAGCTCACTGCACTGAAATCCTCCTGATGCAACATGAGACTGCAAACTGCATATGAAGACTTGACAGTTCCCAATTTTTTTTTTTCCCCATGAGTTTGTTCGCTGTAAAAGAATACATGGGAACCTATATAGATGGGTTAAGGCCATCCTCAAGTCCTCACTGAAGGCATTTCAGGTTAAGGCCAGGAATGTAAAAGGAGAGGCTTTACAGCAAAGTATCTTTTGACAAATTTGGCAGGACACAGGTGAAGTGCTCAGACACAGCAAAATCTGGACAAGAGAAAATGAATGCCAAAGAATCATGTAACCCCAAATCAATTACTATTTGTTGATTAACTCTACTTATAACCATAAGTCTCTCTCACAGACAGGTTTGTTTCCAGATAAGCAAACAGCAGCATCAAAACAATAGTCATCATAAATTACATCAGAAGAGTCACAAACAGGATTTACTTTCTTTATTGTGATGGTGGAGGTTTAGAAAAAAGAGAAAGAAGAAGAGAAAACAAACTTACTTGTACGCCAATGTTGCACTAAAATGCTGTTGGATATACGCTTCCAAAACAGCGTTAAAATGTTGAAACTTACGGTCTGCAATGAGTCCTATGATATATATCTAAACAGACAGGGACATGATGAGCATTTTTCATAAAGACACATTTTAAATTTAAACACTTGTCTTCTGAAATATTCTTGATAATCCACTAAAAAATTTTCAAGAAATTTCATTTTCAGTAAAATAGTAATATTCCATCTGTTCTGTAGAGATTTTCAGACTAATTCCTTGAAATAAACAACTTCATAGCTCATTCAAAATTATAGGGTTCTTTACTTTCACAAATAAAATCCTTTGGTACTGATTCTTACCAGTGCATCAAAGACAAGGATGTCGTACTCATTACTGTGAGAATGTTCCATCATGATGTTAAACAGGGCATCCAGCGTATCCTGGAGAAACTATAGAACATCATGAAACAAAAAATTGGCAACCAATTCAACTTGAAAATGTCACAAGTCAGTTTTCAGACAGTAGACTTGGTTTCTCTGAAGTCAGAATTTTAAAAGCATTCACTGAAACATCACTTGAACTCAGAAAACATTTCCAATGATTCAGGCTCTAGTTTCTTTAATTTTAAGAACCCACATCCTCAGACACATGAGCGATCAAAAATACATGTTTCGCTCAAAGCCTATGGAAAAGCTAAAAATATTATGTAAATGACATAACTATCTAAAACTGTATTACTAGTTCCTTATTGATACAGATTAGTAGTTGCTATTTTCACATATACACTATGATTAAAAACAGGCCTCGTACTTCTGTGGTCTGATTCAAAGCCCACTTTAAATCAAAGGAAATTATCCCAGTGACTTGGGACCCAAATCTTTGATTGGTTAAAAAGATTTTTTTTTTTTTTAAGTTGTCCCTCCTCTCCAGAAGGCATCTAATGCTAATATTTAGAGAGTAACACAAATATAACAGTCTGCCGCTCTCCAAAATATTAACAAGTTGTTATTCATATTGCACTCATTAACAAAGCACTTCATTAGGTACATAATACACTTTTTAATATCAACATGTAAATTAATATTAAGAACTGTAAAGAAAGCAGTAGGAACTTTGTGATGTTTCAGACAGACAAAAGCAAACAGTTGAACAGAGATTGTGAAAAATATTTTACCATTACTGCCTTCNTTCACTTTCATGTCCCTGTCCCAGAAGAGATGTTTAAAAAAATGATGAAGAGAGATCTTGGGGTGGGAAAGGGGAGAGAAAAAAAAACCCATCTGAAGAAATGCTACCTGACCAAAGCAGCAATGGCTCCAAATAATATTCTTGGTATTGAATTTTCTGTTCATGCACAAATTTTCCAGCAATATAAAACAACTGAAAGCAGAAAAGGATCCTAATAAATTAATTGCCAATGAAAGCAGGCAGATTTGACCAGTAATCCTGCAAATCTCCACAGCCTAACAGGAGCCAGTACCACAGATGTTTGGAAGCAACAAGTATAAAAAAGGTGG
>VYZV01007273.1:3797-19292 GCA_013401275.1 Pandion haliaetus | reverse complement strand
AAACATATCACCATTGGCCTAGTGTTTCTGCAACGTTAATTGGTGTACTTGGCAGGATTTCGATTGAGGTTCTATTACGAAGGCACGTCTGTGCCCCTTCTACCCCCGGACTTGCCCAGGTGAAGGAAAAGTGGTACAACTCAGCAGTAGTCATGGAGAGAATACAACAATGCCACAGTAAAAGTCGGGATGGCAAGGGAAAAGGAACTGTGCATGCTATTCCTCGCACCTGCCTAACTCTGGTGCAAGATCTTACAAATATTTCAAAAAATTTGAAGAAAAATTTAAAGAACTGGAGTTAGACTGTCTAAAAAATAGAGAGAGAAGAGAAGCATACATGTCTGTTAGAACAAAAATCAAACTCATGCTATGACAAACAGAAAAGCCTCGCAGTACTGTTCAAATCTGGAAGTTGATTACGGCCACAGAGCCAGAAGAATGGGAGACCCCAGTGAAAATAACTCTAGAGAGCTGGAGGAAAGGGCCTCCAAGGAGGTGGCGAAGTTGGAAGAAAAGGATGTATGACCAGTGATTATAACAGAGAGACATAAGGGCCCCCATGGCAGCAACCCTCGCACTACCATTCACACGACCCCCTGGACAAGGCCAGAGCTTAGTGAACAACAAGGCAGGTTTTTGCGCCAGCTGGGCAAAACCAAAACTGAGTATTTGTGGAGAATTTCTTTGATGGGGTGGGGGGCATGGATTGGATACTGTTAAGCCATGATGAGGTGGGGGTTTTCGGGGGACCCAGAGTGTTTCTGAGTGACAGCCCGGCGGGTGATCAGTCAGTAACATCTCAAGTAGCTTATTGGGCTGGCGTTGTTGACCCTAAGGAAAGAGGAGAACCTGCTGTTATTTGGATAAAGGGACTGTTGGGGCTAGGGGAAGGAGTGCGAAAACCTGCGTGTGATCAGGTGATGCATGAAAAAGGGCACCAAGGGATACCAACAGCTGCACCAGTGGACCCCTGCCACGTTAGACCTCTTACCCAGGGTCTACCGGACACTTTAAAAACACACATCCAGTCCCTTAGAGGAAGGATGCAGAGGGCCATTCAGCACAGTCAGCAGAACCCGCCCACGCACATGCTAACCTGGGCAGAAGTGTTGAGTGATCTGGTGACCAATGGGCATGAAAGGGGATGGGCAGAGCCCAGCGGTGGCACGGGTGGCAATAGGAAAGTCGGTCCGGCAAGCCAGTCGCAACCTCCACCCCAAAGGGCCTCCCCAGTGGCAGCCTGAATCCCCTCCTGGGGTAGATTGAGTTGGACTTAAGATCAAGGAGGGAATGATCTTCGGTGAAAGGCACTAGCGTTGGAAGCACCCTAGGCATTGTTGCAGGGGCAATTCACCAACCATATCCAGCAACTGGTGGAATTGCTAGAGTGGAAAACCAGGAGCCAGGGGAAACTCAGGCAACTGCCACACACACAATAGCACAGACACAACTAACCTTTTCACAACCCTGTGAGAGGAACTGAAGGAGTTAAAAAACTAGAAGCCACAGTTTGGGGTTAAGGCCCCTCATTTGACATTGTAAATTCCTGCCAATGGTCTGCTGACAAGGAACCTATATGCATATTCCCATAGGCCCATGGTGAATAAGTTTAGAATTTTTGATTGATACAGGGGCCCAAATAAGCGACAAGCTGATGCACTAGGAATTAAGCCATCATAAAAAGTCGTAAATATTGTGGGGGTAACGGAAGCAGCGGAGAGATGTCGCCTAGCTCAGACCCAACTCTGGTTACCCCAAGAAAAAAGGATGACCACTGTAGAAGCAGCCTTGAGCCCCCATAAGGGAAACATTCTTGGATTTGACTTGCTAGCGGGTAGAGAGTGGTGCCTGCCCAGTGGCAGGGTGTGGAGTTTCGGAAGCAGAGAGGCAGAAGCCACAGACATAAGAGCTCTGCAGACTGCTCCTGCGCTGCCACACTCCAAATTAACTTGTCCCCCGCAATACCCTCTGCCCAGTGCAGCAGAACGCGGTATCACCAAACTACTTGATGACCTTGAGAGGAGGCAAATTATAAGCCAAACCCATTCTACCTGTAGCTCCCTGGTTTGGCCAGTCTGCAAACCTGGTGGACAGTGGCACTTAACTATTGATTACCAGAAACTGAACAATAATATGCTGGCTTTGACTGCTGCCGTTCCAAGCATAACCTCCGTAGTGACCACAATATAAGCTGCTACCCACCCCTGGATGGCTACCCTAGATGTGAAGGATCCTTAAGGGAACAGGACAAACCCTAGTTTGCCTTCACCTGGGAAGGGATGCAATACACCTTTAACTGCGTCCTGCAGGGATACGAACACTCCCCCACCACTGCCCACAATGCCTTGGCTAAACTCCTTGATACAGTACAAATGCTGGGAGGCATCCATATCTATCGATACATAGATGACGTCTTGGTAAAGAACAGCTGGGACAAATGGCTGAAGCCCTATGGGACTTGCTACCCAAAAATGGGCTGGACGTGCCACCCTCCAAATGTCAAGGTCTCTGGCAGGAAGTTAAATTCCTGGGAGCTTGGTGGAATGCTGGAGCAGTAGCAGTGCCCGATGACATTTTGTCCGCCATAGAGAAGGGGCAAATCCCGAACAGCAAGACAGAGTTACAACAATTACTAGGGACATTGGGTTATTGGAGGAAACATATACCAGGGGTTTCGGCAATTGCCTGCGTGCTCTATAACTTGCTGTGGAAAGGCAAAGAATGGGATTGGACCTCACAGCACACTGAAGCCCTTTCATGCTAAACCATTAGCAGGTTTGCTGATGATACCCAATGGGGAGGTGCTGTTGACTCTCTTGAGGGACAAGATGCCTTGCAGAGGGATCTAGATAGATTGGAGCATTGGGCAATGATTAATGGGATGAAATTTAACAAAACCAAATGCCGGATTTTGCACCTAGGATGCAGTCCCGCCAAGCACAAGTATAAATTGGGAGAGGAGTGGCTGGACAGTAGCCCTGCAGAAAGGGATCTGCCCTGCAGATGGTGGTGCTGGTTGACAGCAGGCTCAATACGAGTCAGTGGTGTGCCCCAGCAGCCAAGAGGGCAAACCCAATCCTGGGATGCATCAAACACAGCATAACCAGCTGGTCAAAAGAGGTGATTGTCCCGTTGTATTCAGCATTGGTGCGGCCTCACCTTGAATACTGTGTACAGTTCTGGGCCCCACAATTTAAGAAGGATGTGAAGGTCCTTGAATGTGTCCAGAGAAGAGCAACAAAGCTGGTGAAAGGGCTGGAAGGAATGTCCCATGAGGAGTGGCTAAGGACTTTGTGCTTGTCTGGTTTGGAGAAAAGGAGGCTGAGGGGCAACCTCATTACTCTCTACAGCTTCTGGAGGAGGGGAAGTGCAGAGGGAGGTACCGATCTCTTCTCCTTGGTATACAGTAATAGGATGTATGAGAAGGGTTCAAAGTTGTGCCAGAGGAGGTTTAGAGTGGACATTAGGAAGCATTTCTTTACCAAGACGGTGGTCAAACACTGGAACAGGCTTCCTAGAGAGGTGGTTGATGCCCCAAGCCCGTCAGTGTTTAAAAGGCATTTGGACAATGCCCTTAACATGCTTTAACTTTTGCTCAGCCCTGAAGCAGTCAGGTAGTTGGACTAGATGATCATTGCAGGTCCCTTCCGACTGAAATATTCTATTCTTTTCTATCCTGGACTGCATTAGGCAGAGCACTCCCAGCAAGTCAAGGGAGGTGGTCTTCCTCCTCTCCTCAGCATTGACAAGGATACATCTGGAGTGCTGCATCCAGTTCTGGGCTCCCCAGTATAAGAGAGACATGGACAGACTGGAGAGTCCAGGGAGGGACCACAAAGATGACAAAGGGACTGGAGCATCTCTCCTTTGAGAAAAGGCTGACGGTGCTGGGACTGTTCAGCCTGGGGGAGAGAAGGCTTAGGGGGATCTTATCAGTCTATATAAATATTTGAAGGGAGGGTGCAAGAAGGATGGAGCTCTTTTCAGTGGTGCCCACTGACAGAACAAGAGGTGGCTGAACACTGGAACAGCTTGCCCATAGAGGTTGTGGTGTCTCCATGCTTGGAGATACTCAAAATCTGACTGGTCTGAGCAGCCTGCTCTATCTGACCCTGCTAGATGATCTCCAGAGGTCCCTTCCAACCTTAACCATACTGTGATTCTGCAAGACACTCCATCCTGAAGAGAAGGATCATTATATACACAATTTTAGGCCAAATTTCTAGAGATTTAGAGTCAGTTCCCAGCACTGCCACAAATTCCTGTATAAACTGGGAAAAGTAATTTATAACTCTGTGCTATAGTTGCCCTGTCCTTAAAAATATACTGATTTATTATTATTATTTATGCTACTGTTGTATCATCCCATGGAAACTCAATGTTTTAACTAATATTACTGAAAGATTAATAGGATAGTTTGCTTTTTAGGTTCCAAAAAGGTGTGTCACTCAGAAAGCAGCCACAGCCATACATAATCTTGCAGTGAAACTGCAGAGTTCTTCAAAAGACAGACAGGCTGTTGCAAATGAGTGGTTTGGACCACTTTAAAAAAATCACTGTCAAAGGTATTAGCAAAAGTGATTTAATAGGAATTTATAAAAGTGCAACTTTACAAAGTTCAATGGCAAGGTTCACTCTGTTACTTAATACATGGGTGAAGTGTACAAAGAAAAATCAAACTAGAATGATTTATATAGAGACCAAAAACATAAAAGAGTAAGGGAGAAACATACAGAAGAAAATTGTAGCAGTGGTCCGAGGTTCATTTACACTCTGTGCAAGAACACAATGTTGGCTGATCCTGATATGACAACATGACCCGGGGAGGGGGGGCTGCACCACCACACAGGCCAAGCTGTAAATGGACAACCAGACAGAGCAGCCAGTGTATTCCGTAGGCACATACAGAGAGCAGCCCCAAAGCTGTTAAACAAGTACTCAGGGACGGTGATGATACATTTTATAGCACTTCAGATGAATGAATGAATCCACACATTTCTGAGAGGTAATCCAGTATTGCAAACAACTGTATTATGTAGACCGTTTCAAAACCAGCTATGATAATCAAAATGAAAGCAGTCAGTATTCAGACTAGCAAAGCTTTTTCATGCCTGGAGAGCCAGTCTTTCAAGCAAAGCAATCTTTCACCTCAGATAACCATATTCTTTGGCACTGACTTTTGACAGTTGGGATTTACTAATCTAGAACATTAACCGTGTTTCTCTTCAGTTTCTTTATAAAACCACATTATGTTTTTAATGAGGATGGTATTTCTTATCTACTACTTAACTTTAGCTATTAGAGGCTAAAAGCATACTATGAACCTGGAATTTTTTGTTTGTTCCTTTAGCTTTGCTTTTAACAGTCACAACTCTTAATGTCGTACATTAAGTAAATAAACAGCTCTTGGAAAACACTTAACTTTGCAATATAAATTCTAAAAATCTGGCAAGAAAACATTTTCTGGAGTCCCTTGGAGCCCAGCCCTGCTTTCCAGTACTCTGTCACATACCAAGATCCTTCTTGGTTATTAGTAGGGTTTTAAAAATACTCAGACCTGGCTTATTACTTCTCCTTGTAAAGTCAAGAGTACAAAGACCACTGCCTTTGACACTAAAGCTAATGCTCAATTCTTTCAAAAACTTCATCACAGATTAACTTGTTTTGGGGATAAGACAAATATGTATTCGCTTTTAAGTCAGACACTTCTTGTGAAAAACAAGGTTGACCTGTGCAGAAAGGAGGCCAAAGAACTGGAGAAGAGTTATTTTAGGTAGTATTCTACTGAAATTCTCTAGAATGTGTATGGTAGTGTCCCTTGTCATGTACATTGTGTCTTAAAAAGTATTTTAAGCACATCAAATCTCACAACTAGCCTTTTAATTTTACTTTCCTATACACCTGAACTACTCTAAAGAAATAGCCAGGATGAACGTGTTTTTCTCTCTTGCAAATATCAGTTGGAAAACATGCACACCAAAATGTGCACACCAAAATTGGGCACACCATAATAGCTGCAGTATAGCCACATTCTGGTGTGACTGGCAAGGGAAGCCACATCAATCCAACAGACAGTTCTCCAGGAGAAACAGCCATTAAAGTGTTTTCTCTTCCTAACATTAGCATGGCAGACAGGGATAATAATAACCAGCTTCAACAACCACAATTAATTGTGGTTTTATCCATTAACAAAACCTTTTGATTATCAAGTAACTAATATATGTTAGAGAAACATTCAGGTCAGGCCCTCGCTCGGTAACACGGAAACCCTGGATGCAGTTGCATGTTAGGGTCAATCACAACACACCACTCATGGTCTCTGCCAGCACAGGTAAGCTCTGCCAGTCTAGCAAGAGCCACACCAGGTTCATAAAGGCTTCTGAATGATGTAACACCTCCTTCTTTCATGGGATACCTGTGATCTTTATAGCATGACAATATTTCTTGACAGCTTACTTCATATTATAATTCTCTGCATTTATGAAAAGTCTTTCATCAGGGCATCTCACAGAGCCTTACAAGAGCTGGATTTTTTTTTTTTTTATAGTGAGTTTATATAAAAACAGATTTCATGTCCTGACTCCCCTGCTTTACTCAGTAGTTGAAGCTATTTTTTTTTTAATAGGTATGTCTCATTTAACTGTCTCGTATCACCAAGATTGCCTGAATTTCTGCCTGCTCTCTCCCTGTTCTCTAGAGGAAGTTGTCAGGAGCAGAGTGAATGACATTCATATACGACAAATAACAGAACAAGACTGCTCACCACCTAAACTTTCTAAAGCAGGGATCAAGTGAGAACCAAAAGGTGAAAAAATGAGGCTCTCTTTCCCTCCAGAGGAATTAGTTTAACCTGTAGGCAAAAAACCCTACACAAGCAACTACAGTTCAGTCTACTATATTTTTTAGAGGATACTTAAGGATAAACGTGTGAGAACGCATTATTGGCACATGTGTCTCTTTTTTCAATATATTTAATTTAATTGAGCTGACTCTTGAAAGCAGACCAATTTGTTATTAATTCAAGCTTAAAATAATTGTTACTTTTACTATAGTGCATTCCTCTCAGTAAGCTGGTGATTCTGCATGGTTTTGCCATGACAGAAGTGAAGATGTGATCACCTACAGGAAGTGCTCTGTGTCACAAACTCAGTAATTTCTAGAATTTTTCCATGAACAGGCCCACAGGACAATCTAATGTCCCCACCAGTAAATGCTGTTAAACCTCCTGTCTCAGGACAGGCCTGGCAACATGCCATCATTAACAATCATGCCAAAATCCTCAGCAACATCAGAGAGTCCTCTTTCTAAAAAATTCAAACTTCTTCCTTATACGATAACATCTGGCTAACACGAGGTGATCCAAAACAGATGTATGCCTACAGTAATTCACGGACATATTATCTCACATGTAAACTGTTCCAAAAGCCATTTTCCTCCATTTTCAATTCTTATGTAGCCCAAAGATGCCCACAGATTACACAACAATCAATAGATGACTTGATAAAACAGTTTCATATCTCCTCTGGTGTTTTCATTATATACACAGATATCGCAGGTGATGACTTTGGTGCAACACCACGGAGAGATATAGGTTTTAACTTCTATTTAAAGGCCTAATTCTTAGTGGTTTTGCTGAAAAGAAGGCAATTTAAACAGGATTTAGACATGTAACTCCCTTAAGGATGTAAGCCTTTGTCTTCCTGTAGTAGATAGATCACCATCCCTTTCCAGACAGTTCAGCGTTGATGACTTTAGCTGTTTGCACTTTAAGCTCTGCGAAAGTTAGCCGTTATATATGATCCAGAAATTCTAGGAGAAATTTGGATCATTATCAACTATATTTACCAATCCACTTTTAAAGCATTAATAACTCCACAGTTAAAAAACAAGTCTAGTACAATGTCTGAACACAGACAAATAGAGGTAAGAAGCCCATGTGAAAATTCATGGCTGTTTTTAATTTTTGTTCTGCCACTTACCACTGCATTTTTTGCATGTACAGTAAAGCCCTCTGAAACAGAAAAAAGTTTTCTTTTTGTCCTGTCTAGCAACTATTAAATGTGTACATCTTTGAACTTCATAGACCTAAAGTTATTGGAAAGACTCTTATTGAATATATTGGGCTTTGGATTAGTATTACATTAGAACTACTTCCTATGCAATAGGAAGAATTTCCTTATATTTAACACATTGAATCCCCCAAGTATAGTCATTTAAGAAATTGGCTACAAATTGAGTTAATCTAATCTCACTTAAGGAGCTTCTCAGTTAAGAAGCTCTGATTCCCCTTTCAGTGGGGTCATCTTGACAGACTCTACTTAAAAATCAAGCTCAGAGAAGCATGGAAAACAAAGGTCTCTGAAGGCTACTTAAATAGTTCAGAATCGGATTTTCACTACATGGAAAATGATACCAATCTGGCTGTAGTTCATTTCAAGTCTGTCCTCATAAATGTTGCACAATTAAGAGTTCCCTTTGCTAGACTGAGTAATTCCCCACATAAATGAACAAACATTTTGGTGGCTTACATATTGGAGTTGAGACAGTCCCTCTTTCAGACCTCTGAGTAAACCTTTTTGGATTACATCTTTTTCTGGATACATCGTGACATCTTCTGATGCAAATCCTTCTTCACCACACTCATTTCAGTAGTTCCCTGCAGTTAGATGACTTATCCTGTGACACTACTGCTTTTCTGAAATCTTTTGCCTCTTTTTTGTTCTTCTTGCCTACCAGGCTTCTTTCTAGTTTGCATATGTCAGTCTTTGTCTGCCTCATTTGCTTAATTAAGAGTACCGTTCTGCTCTACTAATGAGAACAAAACCCAACTCCTAAAGAGCTTGTTAACGGAGAATGGAGAAACTGTGTTATGATTCTAATTCTTGGAAAGCAATCTAATCTCCAGTATACAAATAATATTAAAGTTAGGAGGAAGAACCTTCTCATGCCTCAAGATACAAGAAATATTCCTTATGTTATTAAGGAACCTTAACTACATACAAGCTTTCATCAGAAGGCTGAAGATCAACACTTTCAAATTTGGGTGCCTCAAGGCAATTACTTTAAGCTGTTTCTATTATAGGTCTGATTTTTATGGTGGTACCCACATACACACACACATTCCCTGAACAGCATTCCTTAACATGCTCAGCTTTGACAATTTTAGTTTGGATTCAAGCTGTCAAAAATCAGAGCATACCAAATTCAACCAAGTACACTGAATGGCACAGGAGACCTACTGCATCCTGGAGAGCTGTATCTTATAGTGTACAATGTCACATGGCAGTCAAAATTATTTTGGCTCTTACCAGTGGCACTAGTGGTATGCTACAGGGAGCTGAGACTAAGTCACCAGTGAAACATGACAACTATAAATGGAATGGCCGATTATCAGCTGCAAAGCCAACATTTAGGAAAGAGCACCATGACTCAAAATAAAATGCTGATGTCAAATTTGAATCCCATATATGGCATCAAGAGCATCAGCAAATGAAGGACACTGGCTAACTCTCAGGGGTATCCCAGGTACATGAGTGACAGCTGGAAGCCAATGCATTTTTAAAATGTCCATGTTTGGTCATAATACTCTTATTTCTTTTTTGAAATAGCTAAAACTCTTTGGATGATAAGACATTTCAAGGATTTTTATTTGTCTCCAATATACTTTCACATTTCTCCTCATGTTGATAACAGCACTGTAACCAAATATTACAGCCTTACTTGTCAGACCAAATCAACAATGAGCATTTAGAAAGGAATATGTTTTGTTTGTAGCTGTGTCTCACTACAGACAGTGTATAATACAACTCTGGGAAGAACACAAGCTTGCCTGTTTTAGAAGCTACGTATTCCTTTTGTTGTTAGGAGTAACACAGGTATGCCTTCTCCTGTGTGTAGCAGTAGACGTGGAAACACTGCTAACACCAGAGTATCTACAGCATAGCAGTCATCGTAACAAATATATAATGTGTTCTATTACATGACAACTGTGTCTCGTAATGCCGGATGTAATAAAGATCCTTTTTAAGCTTGTTAGGAAGAGGGGAGCTTTAACTGCTCAACAATGTCAGCAACTGTAAATTGCGTCAACTAATTTGGTTTAGGCTATTGTGAAATATGGAGGTATAAATATATATGGTTTCCTAAGCCTCCATTACAAAAGATCATTATCTCATCTGTTTCAGTAAGGATAATTTTCAATAGAGTAAAACAGCGTAGCCCATAACCTATATCATGTTGCAGACACCAGTCAAAGCTAGGTGCTTGAAGACATGGAACTTCCAGGATACACTGAAATGATGTTTCACATGGGGAAATTTACACCTACTTCCAGGTGGTGTATACTTTATGCCTTTAATCAGGAAGACAATTGTTTTCCTTCTTACTTAAGGCAATTACAGACAGTATTCTAATGTATGTATCATCTTAAGTGTTATCTTTGTAACTGACTGAATTCAGTGAAGGAATGAGACTGGAAGTTAGCCTGTGGCAAAGAATTCCATGGATTAATTATACAACACTCCTTCTATCACTCCTAAATCAATTGCCTCTTAATTTCAATGACTGTTCCCTTAGAGGGTGAAAAGGATCTAACTGCCTCCCTGTGGATCACTTGCAACTGCCTATCCATCTGAAATTCACTTTTATATTGCTGTGCTGTATTTTGGGGCAATTTAACTTGATCATGTATCAAAATGCCTTCCTTCCCCATAGTTGTTAATTATTTTGTCCTCAGATTATTTCTGATACATTCCCTGTCAAGTTGTCCAAAACAGAATGCTGTATTACTGGAGAAAACACAGACTGGGCTGATACAACAGGTTTGGGTTTTTTTTTTGTTTTTTTCAAAATTTTCCATATACAGCTGAGGCTACTAGAGATACATCTTTACATTTTGTGAATGTTACTGACAAAAACTACCTTTGTCGAGGTAGAATTTAGTGTAACAAGGTCATATCCTTGTATTACTAGTAGCTCCAGGTAAAGGTGTATTTATTCAAACATAAAGGGATGTAGCTTCTGGAGAAGGGGGACCAACAACAGTATTTTAACAGATAACCCTGTATTTCAGAGCATCCGAGATTAACATTAGATATCTTGGAGAAGAGCACAGAAATCTGGCCTTTCCAGAAAGGTCCATATATGATCATCAACCTAAAGAGTCAACAGCCTTTAATTTTTACTGGCTTTTTAGGGCTCCCAAAGTTCTTTTCAAAACACAGAGGACACAGAAAGACAGGAATTCTGCAACCATTTCTTATTGCTGGGGCATGTGAAGTACACAAGTGGTTACTATTCCAATTGTCTCATGACACTCAAGCTTTCCCTCAAATTTTCTCTTGGCTCTCTCACAAAGATAAGAACCTGTAAAAGACAGAAATAACCAAGGTTTAGCTCTGTAACAGCTGAAGCTAATCTAAAACTGTATTGCTGAGTTTGCAACCTTCCTCTCACGTATTCCTAACCCTTTGCACCAAGCCCTGAGCTCATTTAATAGTCCCGTGAAACAGGCAAACGTTCATTTAATTGAAAAGCAACCTGGTAAAAATTTCATTTGGTTTGGCCCAGTTCAGGTCTCTGATCTAGGAATGGGAACACAGGAGTGCTGGTATCTAAACAAGGGATGGGGGAATAAGGTGTGGCCTGGGGAAACTACAAGTGTGGGATTGCAGCAACAGAGAATGAGATTCTCTTAAACTGCAGGGAACTTGTTCTTCACCCATCTGGAACAAATTCTGACCCTACAAAGGTCAGTGAAACCAGAATTTCACCCTAATTCTTAGTGTGTTTGCATTTTTATATATTGAGTGATCATGGTGGTATAGTATTTCTATGAAGATGGTAACTCGAACTATTGTATTTTTCAGCTTTCAGTATATTTCAGGGTATCAGGGTCAGAAAGTACTCATCACGGTCTGTCTTTTTTCGTTGATTCAATGATCAGCATTCTGACACTGACCCCACATGAGTGTGGCTGGAATCAAAATTCAGTATTTCTTAGGGCACAAAACAGACGATTTATCTTGTTGGTATTTGTAATAAACATTTATTAATAATATATAAGATCTAAAGCACATACATATTGACATCTGGCATTCTGAAGTCTTGTCATAATAGCAGCAGGTATGATGTGCAACATTAATTCTTATTTCAAACTTCTTCTACTTCTGTTTGACTATTTGGGAGCAGTTTTCACCATTTAGACCTTAAGATATGGAGATAAACCAGCTGCAGCCTGGAAAAAAAACCACAGCACAAAGAAGTATTTTATTTAACTTTCTTTTTAGAAAAGCTGATGGCTACTCAGCATCAGACAAAACTTGTGTATAAATGCAATGCTATGCTAAGTGATGTGGAAATACCAAAAGACTGTGAAATACTTTCTAAGGACTTGTTAACATGTGCCCGAGGCTATACTGCTGAGTTGCAAATTTAAGGGGCGTGTTTTCATCAGTATTCAGGTCGTATTTGTTAGTGAGCAAAGGGGAACGGTAAATAACACTAAAAAAATGTGAAAAGTTGCTATGAAGTTTAGAAATTCCACGTGCTGAGCAATGCAACAGCATAATCTTTGATTTTTCATTACTTTCTTAGCTAATGTTCTGAAGTCCAGCCTTAAGTCCACACACTTTCCTCACACAATGTTGTCATTTATGCATATTGTTATCTTAATGCTGGCCCAGCAGAGCCTTAAGCATAACATTAGTATTCAACTCTAAACACGTGAACATCTTTGATATCACATGCCTAATGGTAAACATCTACATGCCTGGAGAACTGAGGCTGCAGGTTATGAGCCTTCTGGAATAGAAATTGATCATTACATATTTTACAAGTCACTATATGTATCTGTGATCAACTAAGTAAATAATAACATTTGAGCATTCTCTAAAGCAACCTAATATGATGTCCATGTTATCACTATGCAATTAGTGCTATGAAGATGAATCACATACTCTAGCAGGTGGCACATTCACACTCTTGAAAAAGACATAGCAAAACTTGGCTTTCCAAAATGCTCAGAAATGTCTCAATATGTGCCAAGCACAAGCCCAGGGGTGGCAGACTTTTCTGGCAGATTTAGTATGGCGGAACGAAGCAGTTCACACTTGCTGCCCCCCCTTCTGCCACAGACTACCATCTCCACAGGTATGCCGATGTAAACTGACATTGGCAGATATATCCGCACATAGTCATTCAAGAGAAGAGCCACATGACAGCTGGGAGCAGTAACATCTTCAACTATTTGAAATAAATTTGCCACCAAATATGAGTCAGCTGTGATTCCCCAAGAAGCTGAGCACTTGTAGGTTGAGCTGGCTGGAAATCTCTGTTCAAAAAAACCCCAAGATTCTGCTAAAGCGTGAGGACGGTTGTGGAAACATGAAAAAAATTGCTAAAATTTGCTACCCAAATTAATAAAATCTAAGTAAAGCCTTTGCAGAGGGAAAAGTAACAATGCATCAATTCCATACCCACTATGAGTTGAAAAACGGAACCTCTAGGGGAACCATGCTGAGTCTTACCCATCTACTTCAGATTTGGATTTCTAGCCTCTTAAATACTTGAGGTACCTAAAAAAAAAAAATGCTTCTGAAACTCTGACTCTACATTTTTCACAGGAGTCTCTGCAGGCATACTTGCTACTTCCAAGCCTAGGACATTATTTGGATATTTATGAGAAGGTAATGAATAGGATATCTATAATACATTAGCTACATCATTTCAAGTCATTATCAAATTTATACTAAAAATCTTAGGATGTGAGCAAAGGTCAATGCTTTAAGAAACTACACAGGCAACCCTTGCAGGGAGAAAAAATATCTTCTATGAACTAATGTAGTTGAAAAAATGTAAACATGATTCTGGCACGTAAGATCTTATTCACATACTTAACAAATAATTCAGCTTTGGTGCACAAAAACATCTTATGGTAAATGTAGAATCTTTATTTTGTCCACAGCATGAAATATTGATATAATAAATACATACAGATTCATTTGTTAAAAATGCAAACAGGTGAAGAAAAAAAGAATCTGTTTTCATATGGATAATTTGCTTTTTACTGGGCACATGGCAATCTTTCAAGGAAAATGTAGCTCTATGAAGCCACACACTGGACAAGGGAAAAACCCAAATCTGTTTAGTGCAGAAGTGAAAAGTACAGAAACGTCTTGCAGTAATCCCAATGTAGCTGTGTGCTGCCCTCAATGTTCCTTAAGCAGAGTGGCAACAGCAGCCAACTGAAGACAGGTTCTTGGGAAATTTCAGCATCCTTTCATCCTGAAATGCCTACACCTGTCTGCATGAAAGCCTCTATACCCCTGCACTGCAATGCTGATTCTTTGTGCATTTGGTGCATTTGAGAATGCTTTATTTCTTTTTTTCTTTCCGCCCACCTGTTCTCCCAACCCCCAAAGGAGAATCCCAAAGGGCTTCCCCATGCCTGGTTTACAGGTCAGTTGGCCAAGAACACACTAAGAGCATTGCTATTACCATATATTATATTCACATGCTGTGCAAGGCAGTCCCTCATACCCATCTATCCTGATTTTCCCATTTGATATGAAAAAACTAACTCACTTTATGAATGAAGCAATTTAAAGGGAAAAAAGCACAAGCCAGCACCCATTTCAGGAGTTTCTGCCAAGCAGATATAAATGCTTTGCCTTGCTGTGGAATGCAGAACTGATGGTATTCTCACAATTTATATTAATAGCATTGGAAGGGGAGAAAAATACAATTTATCTAAAGTTATATAGGGGATGTGAAGGATAGTGTGTGGTTCTTCCTACAGCGTGCTGTCAACATTAATTTAAGTGGACATCCAACTTGGCCTCAGGGGACAACTCCTGAGATAAACCTGGAGTTTGTAAAGCACCTCAGCGGTATCTGGAGTTGAATGGCATAAAACTACAGGAACATGCCCCAGACTTTAATAATTATAATCTCAAATGTTTAAGGGATGAGGTTAAGACAGATCTTCAAGGCAATACTGGCTGTGCACAGAAAGTGACTTCTCAACACCTCTGTAACAGCAGGAAATCAAGGACCAGGAGACCCACATAGCCTCTGTTGCAGGAGGTTACTACAGCGAACTCAATGCCTACTAACAAGTATGATGATTCCCAAGCAAAACTAAAGGTCTGCCCTCTCAGTAACTTGAAGCACACGCCCAGGGTCCCAACAGCTATCGCCCGGACAAATTCCCCACAGCAGCTACGCTCAGTCTCTCTTATGCCTCTCTCCCCGCACTCCCCCTTCCCTTGGGATCAGCGCGGATTTCGTCCCCTCCCCCGCCCGCCCCGTGCCCACAACGGCGCCAACAACCGCCCCCAACTACGGCCACCGCGACTTCACCGGCGCTGCCGCGCATGCGCCACGCCCGCGCATGCCCCGAGGAGACGCACAGCGGGGGAGGGGGCCGGTGCATGCGCAGCCCGCCCGGCGGCGCCCACCCCGAGGCCGGGCAGAGCCGCCGTGTGGCGCCCGCCC
>VYZV01007272.1:121312-164474 GCA_013401275.1 Pandion haliaetus | reverse complement strand
CCTTCCCAGCGGGGAGCCGCAGGCTGGGCCGCCGAGCCCCGCGGGAGAGGGGACCTGCCCTTGGCGTCGACGGGCAGCGAAATCCGGCGGGGTACGCGATGCGCCGAAGCCGGCTAAAAGGAACAACGCAGGCAACTGCAGCCCCGGCCCGAGGAACGGGGAGCTGAAAGGCTGAGCTGGAGCCGAGTGAGGGGATGGAGGCGGCAAGGGGGAAGGATTCGGGGCTCTGCCCTGAGGCCGGTGCTAGGCGGCGCGCAGCCCGGCCGAACGGTCCCTCTGGCTGGCTTTGGTGATCCTAAACCTTCGGATTTTTGCAGCCGGGCTTCGCCCCTTGGCAAAGAAAGCCTTGCGGCCACGGCTGCCGTTCGGTCTGCGTGAGGAATCCCGATTCGGCTTGGTGGCTTGTTGAGTGTTGCTGTTTCCCCGCCGTGGTTTTTGTTACCTCGGCTGGATTTTGGCAGCGTGCTTGGGTCCGCTCCCGCTAACTCGCGCCAGGAACGTCGCCGTGGGTGGCACGCGGGACGGGTTTTGGAGAGCGGGCGCAGGCAGGGAGCACGCGGTACCGGCCTCTGCGGCAGGTGACGCTGCACGGGGGTGGCAGTCTGGGCCGGACGGCTTCCCTGGAGCTCTTCTCGAGGCGCCGGCGTCCCGCTTCAGTCTTTGGGGTGCTTTCTTTGGAAAGAAGAAAAGTAAGAGGGACCGTGACAAAAGTCTGAAAGATTGCATGGTCGAGGGAATGTAAGTTCCAGTATTTGTTTCATCTGTCTGGCGGTGCAAGGACAAAGGACGCGCGGTGGGATCAGAACGGGGGAAGCGTAAAACCAAGGAGGGGCTTTTTTCCACTTCTGTGACTGCTCTGTGAGGTCTCCTGCCACAGGACGTCATTGAATTAATGGAATTTAATGAAGGGAAGAGGGAAGGGATTTGTCCTGGAGATCAGTGGGAGTGCTCAGGGCTGGCACAGGCCACGGCAGTGCCTCGGCCCTGCGCGTCGGGCCTCCAGCCGGTCTCTGGCCGGGGAGGTCGGGACGGTCCTGGTGGGGGGAACACCGTCGCGCGTCTGTTCCCATGGGGCTGCTGCAGCTCCTCCTTGTTTGTGCCTCTGATGTCAGCTGCAGTGGAAGACCCGAGGGACCGGTAATTGTGATGACGGGGTCTGATCCCGCTCGTGATTCCCGTGTTGTGGGACAGAGAAGGTACCAACTGAAATACTGCTGTCCGAAATCTGGCCGTTGCTCCCGAGTCGCTCATGGGGCCATCTCTGCAGGCAGAGTGCAGCTGGCCAGCCCTCCTGGGCTCCCTGCCTCCCTGCCCCTCGCACTTCATCTCTCTCCCTGCGGGGATGTAGAGCCGCTCCCCTGGGCATCGGGTGCGTGTCTCCCTCCCCAGCCGCTGTCTGTCCTCGCCTGCGGCTGCCCACCCGCGCCCCGTCCTGCGCCACGTGAGCACGGGTAAGCTGATGGGGAGCACGTTGGCGTTTAGGTGCGTCTCTTAGCAACGTCACTCGTGGTGCGTGTTTTCTCCTGCTGCTCAAAGGAAGGCGTGAAAACAAAATTCTTTCACACGCAGCTGCAAGCGGACAGGGCTTCCCGAAGCTGGACGGCAGCTGTCTCATTTAACTGGAAGATGAGGCGTGAGGAGTGACCAGCACACTAGCAGGCGGCCGTGGCGGGGCTTGCTTGGCGTCACGCAGGGCTGCGTGACGGGGCTGGAGGCCAGGTCTCCTCGGGGGCTTTGCCTGCTCCAGCCACAGACCCGTCCTGTCGCTTCTGGTCCTTCCCTGCCTCCTCCCTCCTTTCCTTCCAGCTGCGGATTTGGCGGAGCAGGAATCCCACAGGTTTCCTTATCTTGGCTGCATTCCCCACTTACCTGCTAGGCACGGGGTTAAATCGCGATCCTGGTGAAAAGCGCGCTGTGATTGCGCAGTTACGTGCAATATGTTACCAAATGTATGCGAGAGACTGAATTAACGGTGGGGGTAATTAACCGCTGGAAGAGTTTTGCTGGAGGTATTATCGTTTCTTGAAGTGCCTGAGTCTGGAAGGGAATATCCTTCTAAACTGCGTGTTTTGGGCTTGATACAGAAATTGCTGGAAGAGGGTTTTCGTTTGTTGGTTTGCTTATGTTCTGGATCCAAAGATCAGATTGGGTGACCGTAACAACTGCTTCTGGTCCTAAAATCTGTTGCGGAAGTTGCCAGTGAAATCCCAGATTCAACTTCCTAACACCAAGTGCAGGATATTGCAGGACTTGCTCACGTCCTCTTACCAGATTCTTTTTCTGCAGGCAATTCCTTTATTTTTAAAAGGGAAGAAGGCAGGGGCCAGTTCCTTTCCGCAGTGGTAGTGGTGTGCCCGCGCCATCTGCCCTCCGGCCAGAGCCGGGGTTGCCGTCGCTTCCGTGCGGGTTTTCACCTTCAGAGCAGTGTTGGCGGGTAGGAGGGGGAGGCGTTAGCAGAAGGCGTGTTGTACAGAAACCTTGTGGTTTTGTGGCTCGTGCTGCAGGTAGCATTGCCAAGGAGGGAGATCGCGCGGGTGTCGGGTAGGCTGCTGCAGCCGGGAGCCCTGGTAGCCCTGGCGGGTTGGGGGGAAGGAGCCTTTTCCCGAGGAGGGACGGGAAGAGCTTGGAGTCAAACATGGGGCAAAACCGGTGTGCAGACGGAGCCTGCGGCGGCTCGCCAGTCAGCCTCTCCCAGGCCCGAATGGAGATGTTGTTCAGAGTGCCGCTGCGGGAGGAAAGGGAAACCTGCTTTGTCTTGGTCTTGGTCTCCGGCTTGTAGCTGGAGCTTCGCTTAGAGGCTGTGGCAGGAGAGAGGGCTGTTGGGCACCCAGGGCTGGGGAAGGCGGTGGGTTTGGCTGGTGGCCAGCGTCAGCTGAATCATAGGCAGGACCCGGTGGTTTTCAGTAGTTTCTAACCGCCAAATTTGGACAGATTTTCAGGGGGCTAGCAAAAAGCGTTTCCCTCATCCCAGGCTTGTTTCTTTGCCAAATTTCAGAGACTGCTGCAAGCTGCTGAGCTCTGTAAAAGATTTTATATGTGCATAAAGCAAAATGATACGCAACTTTAGTTCTGAGGTTGGTAGAACCCCTGCTTGTAATAAATGTGACCTCTAACTGTGTTAGTCTGGAACAGACTATATACAGAATTGTATTAATAGAATTTGTAATTGGAACAGTAATTGCACAGTACTTAATTTCTTTCATAGAAGTGAATTTTCAGAAGTGACCAAAACACGGGTTCTAGGCAGGGAGAGCGATGCTGACGGTACAGAGAATTACCTGAGGGATGTGCAGGACAGGGACTGCAAGTTGCATGGGGCAGCAGGAGCCAGCATGGATCGATGGACACGCAGGAGAGAGTGAGCCGGGAAGGTGGAGATGCGGAAGGAGGATCACGCTGTGGGGCTGAGAAGATGGTTATGCAGAGGTCTTCTGTCCATGTAAAGTAACAAAGGCCAGGAGGGAGGAGGTGGAAGATAAATGAGGAGAAGTAGGTGAGATCCCTCAACAGAACTTTTATCAGATGATAGGAATTTTTTTCTGACGTTGGCTGTCGCACACGGGTCTTGCAGCCCACCTAAAGGCTCAGCTCTCATGAAGAGCTTGGAGAAAGTTGTTGGCCATGGTGAGAGGACTTGGTGGCCAGATAGCAGGAGCAAGAATCTCTCTCTTTGAATGAGGGTAGTTGGAGATTTACCCAGAGTGTGTGTTTTTTTCTGTTTATTGTCCTTTCACACCCCTCCAACACACTTCTAAACTCGCTTTGGTTCCTTTCTGCGTTTTAAGAAGCAAGATGAGGTTGGAAAAGCTTTCCTCTACATTTTTCAGCTGTTGCTTCTCTGGCAGAGGCACAGGATGAAAAAAGCCCTGGAGAATGATCTGCTGATAGCACACTGGCAGTTAACTGTGGCTCTGCATCTGGCTTTTGCTGGGCAGGAGTTGCCTTTGAATGTTGGCTTTGCATTGCTCCAGGTCCCAGCTGTTTTGTTGGCTTTAAGACCAGGACGGACTGTTGGGTCACTTCGTAGGAGCACTTTCATCCCAGAATTTTAGCCTTTTCCCAGTCAGCTAGATCTAAGGCATCTGGTTGAGGCGTATCTTTGAGATACAGTTACAGTCTAGGGCCTTGCTACCTTAGGAGTTTCTCTCCATTATTAGCCATCTCGCTGTTAATAATTAGCGTAATTTTTTTCACAGGCATCTCCAACATTCTGGATTCTTTTTTTCTTGCATTTCTGTGTAAGAGTAGGTAGTCTTTGCTACCAGGTATTTTTGTTTTCAAAGCCACTTGTACCAATTAATGAGGTCACTTCGATTCACAAAGCAAAATCGGAGGCAGGAGTTGCTATTGATGCAGTGTCTTCTTGAGGGAGTCAAGAACGAAGCTCACTGGAGTCCTCCCAGCGTCCTGCCTCCGTTCCGGGGAGCCCCGTGCTGCCAGGCCGCGCATAGGGTTTGCCGGCATGTCCTTGCTCAGCTGAATCAGCCTCAAGTAAATTACACCCTTTGGGAAGGAGAGTGTTCTGCTTAGCTAGCTTTTTCCTGCTAATTCCATGACCTCTGCAGAATTGCCCTGTTTATGTGTGCCTGTAAGTTCCCGAAGGCTTGGAAACCACAGGGAACGGTGGCGGGGTGTGGTGGGAGGAGCTGTGCTCCATCTCCTCCAAGAGCAGAAAACCTCAGAGCCATCAGCACATCTATGCTCCCGGGGCTGGAGCCGGGCATCCTGGGCGGCTCCGTGTCTTCTGCCGTGCTGCCCTTTCTGTGTGCCCGATCGGGACAGGACTCCTCTGTCACTGTAGCCTCACGCTTTGCTGGGAATTAAGTGCAAAGGTGGTTAAAAGAACACAAAAATGAGAGATCGGGCAAATGTTCTGATCACAGGCTCCGTTTTGTTTGGATGGGGGGTGCTGGGGTCTCAGGGCAAAGACTCCCAGGAGAGACTCCTGAGGGTACATGGAAGTGCTTCTCGAGCCACCTTATGTGCTGGCAAGGAAAAGCCTTGGGTCCCCTAACACAGTGTGTGTCCTTGCCTGGCAGAGGGGTTGGCAGGGCTGATGCTGCTCAGCATCTCCCAGAGCCGATGCCCGGCGTGAGTGGCACAAGCAGAAAGATCTGTGTGGGGAGAGTCCCAGAGCAGGTCCTGGTGCGAGGGGAGACCTTGGACCTGTGGGAGTCATGGGCAGAGCAGAAACACAGCTGGAGGAGGCCCGGTAGCATGCTTGGACAAATACATCCACTGTTGTTATGAAGTTTTACATGGTGGCCCCAGTCATCTGCAGCCACCTTTGCCAGATGCAGCTCTTAACCTCGTAGAGCTTACAACTCAAGAACGAGGTCTTGTAGAACAGTCAGAAAATCAGAAAAAGAAGCTGCTTGATGCTGTGATTGACAGGAGTTGCGGGAGATGATGAAGCTGGAGCAGGAAGGCTGGAGGATGGTCTTGATAGCTGAAGACTGGGTAGGATGAAGTTGCAGGTGCCGTGGTGAGGGAAGAAAAGGTTTCTGGTGCTGCGGGGGCAAGAACTCTGACACTGCGGCTAAGGAGGAAAAGATGAGGACGTAGAGGTACGCCGCAGGGAGAGAATGGGATTTGGATGTGGTGTCAGTGAGAGTATCGGAGATTTCTGTGGCTGCGGTTTCATGGTTACCTCAATCCAACACAGGGGCGGTTGCTGCTAGAAGGGGCAATACAACTCTTCACCTGGCAGCTCCTTGCCTGCTCTCCCGTTTGCCAGCACGGGTTGCTCATGGTGAGCTGGATCAGGGAGCTGCTCCGGTAGAAACCGAGCTTTGCACTGGGGTTTGGTTGGACCAGTTTCCAGTTGCTCACTGGGCGCACGGTGCGACTGTATGAATGCGAGCGTGGGCACAGGTGAGGAGGCGGTAATGCATAGTCAGGGCTGGGGGAGAAGGCAAAATGGACCTATATTTTGCTGATTCTGAGCTTGTGTGAGACAGCTTACAGCAAAGGTCCGTTTACTAAATATCCTGACCGTGACAGCAGCACAAGTCAAATGCCTGGGGAGGAGTGCGGGAACCAGTGCTTGTTTAAGGGGTGCTTTCTCCAAGTGTTTTGCCAGATGTCGGCAGGTCTTCCTGAGCTCGGTGTGGTTTCTGTGTGTCGTTTAGTCCTTGGTGCCTCTCTTCCCTTGGCTTGTTCAGTCTTCCTTGACCCAACATAAACTCGTAGCTCTCATGATTTTTCCCAGCAGGCAGTTTTGCAGTTTGGTTGCACAGAGTCTTTTGCTTGTCTAGGGTCGGTCCTGCACCTGGCCGGTGCTCCGAACAGCGACGTCCTGCTGCCCGGCAGCTGCCCGGGCCTCTGTTGGAATAGGGACGGCTGTGGGGACCCCGTCCCTGGGAGCTGCCTCTGCGTTTGGTGCAGGGCGAGACCTCGGTTTTTTGGCCGGGATTGTCGCTTGCGCTTTCCTTCTGTGCTTGGGCTGGAGCGGCCGGGGCTTTGTCTGGTGAGGATCCACTAGGAGAAATTTGAGCGTGGTTAGTTTTTGCTCTGTGAATAGCTAATCTTGCCGTTCACTTTCAGGAGGTGTCCTACAGCTCCCGATGGAGCGTGTCTGCTTTCTGCGCAGAGACCTTCGAGTCTTGGGCAGCGCTGGGCTCTTGCCTCCTCTGGAGTTTCACCAAGATGAGGATTAAAGGCCTTTGTGCGTCCAGGCTGGCTGTTCAAAGCTGGTGACAGGACTTTTGGTTAATTTGGGTGGCCAAACTAGGTTTAAATTACGTCTGATCTGGACCTTAAGCTGTGTTTCCAGATGGGCTGGCTGACGTGAAACGGGTCCCACCTTTTCTCATCAGAAGAAGACCCTGGCGAAGACTGGGTGTTCCTGGTGCCGCTGAGCAATGGGGTGGCAGCCCTTGAGCTGAAATCCCAGTCACTCTCTTAGCTGTCGGTGAACGCGAGAGGGGTGTGGGCAATGGCCGTGAGTTCAAAGAAGCAGCGGTGGGCTGAAACAAAAGCCTAACTACTAAAAATTGAGGGATACAAGAGCTGCCCCAGCAATGTGCCTATGATCAGAGCTTTTAAGCTTGACGAGCACCTCAGTAATACCATCATGCTTCTGTCGCATCCCTCGCTAGGCAGAAGGAGTCCTTTTCTCTTCGTGATCCCACCTTCCTACTTTGGCATCTGATTTTTTTTAAATCCTCCTCCAGGACTTTCTGCGAGTCAGAGTCTCCTGTATAGCAGCTGCACGGACTGAACAAACCATGTCAGTTTTATTTCTGCCTACTCTGCCCTGGATGAAAAAGGCAACTGTGGTCTTACTTCCTTCTACCTCCTCCTGCAATGCTCGGGGCATCGCTACCAGCACTGAAGCTGGGGTGTGCCTATTCAGGTGGGTTTTCTGAAGTGTTGCAGTGAGAGCAAGGAGCCTTCTGAGGCAGGAAGGCTAAAAATCCAGACAATTTTAGCCTGCTTCCCTACTGAAAGGAGGTTCGCGTGATTAAGGCGTGTCCTTCTGCATCTGCTTGCCTCTCCTGCCCCAGTAAATTTCAGACCTGCTGTCCAGTTTCAACCAAACCTGGCAAACCCCTGCTTTTTCTGAATTCCTACAAATCCCAAGGAAATAGATATCTAGCCAGAGCCGAGCGACTCAGCTCGTGCCACATGAAGGGAAAGGGACGTTTACGTCTGTCCTCAGTGGCTCGCTGCTGTGGGGCTGCATCTTGGCACTGGAACCTCTGGCTTGCGTGAGTCACTCTGGAAGTTCTTGCCCGGGGTTATGTGTGAGATCTTGTTCCTTCCATGTGATCTGTGTGGTGATGAAATCCACTCAGTCATCAAGGGCACTGCGCCTCAGTTACAGCTAACTGGTTGCTAGCTGCTGCGTCCGAAATCCTGGTCCTGTCGTGCTGGTGCTGTAGTCCTGGAGGGTTGGGAGCCACCGGCTTCGGGTTCGTCATCTCATGTCTCAACTTGCTGCGATGGATAACGTGGGCTGTCGGCCCCTGACACTTGCTCCCTATAACGTGTTTGTTGCTCACTTGCCTCCTGCTGTTGTTTTTTGGAGAGCTTTTGATATTTAGCCCAGCAGTGACTCCCGTGCTTAATGGAAAGGGTTTCGACCTTCAGATCAGCCTCTAGCAAGTGCGTGTCCCTTCCCCAGCCTCCAGATGAGTGAATGGAGGCAAGTGGAGCGCAAATCCATGAACGAAGCAGCGCTGCGGGCGGGTGGCTGGGGCTGGTGCTGTCTGTGGCGGGTGATGGGTGCTGCAGGGTTGAAAGCGCTGTGGCTCTTCCGTGTGGGAACAGGTGTGAGTCTGCTGCTTCTGTTACTGTTTTTTTCATTACAGTCACACCTTGGAGCCTTATCTGATCAGGTTCCTCCTGCAGAAGATGCTGTGAAAATACAGGACAAAGAGAATCCTGCCGCAGAGGCCTTGTAGTTTATTTAAAAATGAGGGGCAGATGCGGATGAGCACGTGGGGAGCGCACAGAGACAGTGGGACAGCATGGGCTGCATCGTGGGCATGGTCTTAACATGGCAGGCATCTAACCTGTGTTGTTTTTGATGTTTCTGGTGAGTACAGAGGCACAGGAGAGCTTTAAGGAGCAATTTGAAAGAGGGTAATAAAGCGGATTTCAGGTTGTTTACAGAGAGCTCTTTTTCAAACATGAAGTACAAATGGGAGAAAATAGAGAGGTGTTTGCTTGAAATTTAGCAGCTGGGAAGTGGAGATTGCTGTCATAGTTTGGGAGGGAGAAGAGTCAGCTCTTCAGCAGCGAAGGAAGGATAGTTGTTAATGTATGAGTAGTTTGGGAGGGTGAAGACAAGCAGCTTGCACTTGACGTGACAGAAGAGGAGGACCCGGAGGGGGGATTCAAAGGGAGGGTTGGCCTGCTTAAGAAAGAGAGGTTAGGAAAATAATTTTAGCAGCAGCATTCTGACTGAATATGGATGAGGCACGATTTTATGTGTTGTAGATGATTTTGGGGGGAAGGGTGCGATAGTGATTGGTGTAGAGTGGAAGCCTGGGGTCTTTGGCTGTGTGGCCAGGGGATAAAGGCTGTATTTCAGGGACTATAACTTGTGTAGCTCTGTAGGGGTTTAGGGGCAACGAGGATACAGAGAGAAGAGGAGAGTTAAGTCCATGAACTTTGTTCCCTGTCTGAACTGTGTCCTTAACTCTGAGACAGGATCTAACTGATGTCCCCAGGCATCGAGCAGCAAGGGCTTGGGGGAAGAGGGGACAAAGCTGGGATTGGTAACAGCTCTCTTTAATCATGTTGAGCTTGGGCTTGTGGGTACACACTTGAAATGCTGGAGAGGAAAATAAGCTGAGACTTCATTTTGGACAGTAGACAGTCCAGGAATAGAAAGGCAGAACTATGAATCATCAACATAGAGCTGAGAGATGGTATTAAATTAAAACATAAGGCTAGCTAGAAGAAGCATGAAGGGAGAAAAGAAGGTGCTATGGGCAGAGGCATGTGAGACATGAAAAACATCGCACAGCTGAAGGTGAGGGCTGAGGACGATCTTTTTGAGGCTTGTGAAAGAAGCAGTAGAGAAGTAGCGGGAGGACCAAGAGAATAAAAGAATTGCTGGGACCAACGAGGACGAGGTGTCGTGGCCAGTTAGGTTCCTGAAGGAGTAGCTGGCAGGGTCCAGAAGAGCCCAGAATCTGCATGTGAGGCAGGGACAACCTTGTGCAATCCCCCGGTGAGATGGGAAATGGCAGTGGGAGATCATTTACGCACCTTCCTGCCTAGGGTCAAGATGTCTGTCCTTCCTGAGACATGTTTGTCTAACCAGCTTTTAAAAGACTGTCAGTGGCAGTACATCTGAAGCCTTCCCAGGAGACTGGAGAGAGTTTGGGGAGGGATGGATTTGATGAATGGACTATTAGGTGGGTAAGGAGTTGGCTGGATGGCTGCATCCAAAGAGTTACAGTCAACAGCTTAATGTCCAAATGGAAACCAGTAACGAGTGGTGTCCCTCCAGGGTCCATACCGGGACCAATACTATTTAATATTTTTATTAATGACATAGATAGTGGGGTTGAGTGCACCCTCAGCAAGTTTGCAGATGACACCAAGCCGAGTGGAGCAGTTGATAGGCTAGAGGGAAGGGGTGCCATCCAGAGGGACCCTGACAGGCTTGAGAGGTGGGCCCGTGTGAACCTCATGAAGTTCAAGAAGGCCAAGTGCAAAGTCCTGCACATGGGTCAGGGCAATCACCAGTACCAGTGCAGAGTGGGGGACAAATGGATTGAGAGCAGCTCTGTGGAGAAGGACTTGGGGATATTGGTAGATGAAAAATTAGACTTGAGCTGGTAATGTGTGCTTGCAGCCCAGAAAGCCAACCATATCCTGGGCTGCATCACAAGCAGCTTGGACAGCAGGTCGAGGGAGGGGATTCTCCCTATCTGCTCTCCTGAGACCCCACCTGGAGCACTGCGTCCAGCTCTGGGGTCCTCAGTGCAAGACAGACTGTTGGAACGGGTCCAGAGGAGATCACAAAAATGATCAGAGGGCTGGAACACCTCTCCTATGAAGAGAAGATGAGGGAGTTGGGGTTGTTCAGCCTGGGGAAGAGAAGGCTCCAGGGAGACCTTATTGCGGCCTTTTAGTACTTAAAGGGGGCCTACAGGAAGGATGGGGAGAGACTTTTTTACTGGGGTCTGTAGTGACAGGACAAGGGACAACAGTTTTAAACTGAAAGACAGTAGGTTTAGATTGGACGTAAGGAAGAAATGTCGTACCATGAGGGTGGTGAGGCACTGGAACAAGGTTGCCCAGAGAAGCTGTGGATGCCCCATCCCTGGCAGTGTTCAAGGCCAGGTTGGATGGGGCTTTGAGCAACCTGGTCTAGTGGAAGGTGTCCCTGTCTGTGGCAGGAGGGTTGGACTGGATGATCTTTGAAGGCCCCTTCCAACCCAAACCGTTCTAGGATTCTGTGAAATCTCTTCCAGTGTTTAACTGTCTTTTTCCTTAGAAGGTTTAACCTGAATCTTTTTTGCTCCCAATTTCAGCCACTTACTGAGGACAAAAGGAACAGATCGTTCCCTTCCTTTTTGCAGCAGCCTCTTTCCATACTTGAGAACTGTAGCAGAATCCTCTTCTTCAGGCTTAATAACTTCAGGTCTTTGTCCATGACGTTTTCTGGTCCTCTGTTCATCTTCATGCTCCTCTGGACTCTCTCCCCTTGGTCGCGTCCCCCTTGAAAAGCGGTACCCAAGGCTGGATGCAGCACTGAGCCATTGGTGGAAAAAGCACAAAGCAGGACTTCTGCAGGCTTGTCGCTGTTCATATGATTCAACACAGTGGTTGCCTTTCCTCAGAAATACGGTATTGCTGACTCCTGTTGGTTTGTGATCCGCTTTGACTCCCACATCGTTTTCTGAAGAGTTGCTAACTATTCTACAGCTCTCTGCCATGTTCTTGGGCAAACGATTAGTGCTCCGTAAGTGTAGACCTTCACAGCTGCCCCTCTGGAATTTAATCCTTTTTAGACAATTTCTCCAGTTTGACAAAGCCATTTAGGATTCGAATCCTTGCAGTTTCTCTTAGTTTCATGCCACCTGCAATTTTAATAAGCATACTTTCTTCCATCATCTGGTTGGTTAAACGTAGCTGAACCTAGGAGAAACCTTGCCCAATCCAAGTTGGTATTTATTTCAATTTGTATGGTTATCTGTGATAAATATTCTCAGAATAGTTATCAAATCAGTATTGTTCTGAGCCTGTACTAGGTTTATCCTTCCTTAAATTAATTTTGAAAATACCATGTGAAACAGAGTCAGAAACATTACTTAATGTATGATGCTTAACATCTGCTTCTCTGCTGTGCTGAAGGTCTGTTACCCTATTGCAGAAGGAACTGACGTTGGTTAGACACCATTTGTTCGTAATAAGTCCCTAAGTCCATACTAATGCTTGCCTTGTCTTCCAGGGACTTACAGGTTGCTGCTGTTGTTGCTTTTTTTAATGTTTTGAATCAGAGTGATCTGTGAGTTCTTAGCTTCTCTGTTTTTAGAGGTGGGCACTACTCTTCCCTTTTTTCAGTGCAGTTGCCTTCCATCAGCTGAGAGCTCTCAGAGAATGAGCTCTTCCGCAGTTGCTCCAGACAATTAAGCATTCCAGAGTCAATTTAATACAAATCTGACATTGCATTTTTTTTACTGAAAGCTTAGGTATACTCTTTGGCCACTACTTTTTGTGCTAGACACCTCTTTGCTGTTTATAGTGAAGACTTCACGCAAAAAGGCGTAAAACACTTTGTCCTCAGTATCATTTCTCAATTGCTTTTTCTGTCCCCTAACAGACCAATATGTTGATTACTAATGTACATGAGAATTGCTTCTTGTCTTTGCTGGTTTTTGCTAGTCGCCTCTTACTCTTTGCGTAGCTGTTATGAGTTCAGTCTGTTGTGCTGATGCCACTCTTTTGTATTTATCCTTATTAATCTGACCTAATTTCCACTTTCCACATGCATGCCTTCCTGTGCCTGAGACCAATGAGAAGCTCATGTTAGTTAGCCAAGTTGGTCTCCTACCATTCTACCACACTTGTTACTGCTTTGCACTGGGGTAATTTCTGTTTGTGCCATTAGTACCATTGCTTTGAGGACTTGCTAGCTTTCTGTAATCTCTCTTCCCCCCCACGCCCCCCCTTGTGGATTTGCCTCCCAATAAGATCTTGCCTGTGGAGTTTAGTAAGGTCTGCCTTGGTGGAGTCTCTTGTTTATAGTTCGCTGTCCTTCCTCTGATACATCATAAGAACTTGTGAACAGTCTTTTTTCTGCTCTGCCTCCTCCTGCCAGCTTTCTTCAGAGAATTTGGTGAAGGATACTTTGGTGGACTGTAAGACGCGGAAATTAAGTTGAAGAGAGTCTAAGATAAAATGGAGGACAAGATGGCACATGGCCTGGTGCAAGTAAGAAATGGGCATGGGAGAATCTGCCCAACCGCTTCTGCTCGGGAAGTGGGTTGTTGGAGAGAGGATTGCGCAACACGGCTGCAATGAGACGTTCAGTGAGCTTGTGATGGAAGGGCACGAGGAAATTGTGATGGTGAGAGGCGAGGGCTGAGAGCGGTGAGACTAAAGTATATTCCTCTTGCGAGGAGAAAACGCCTAAAAGTATGTTGAGCTCAGTCAAGTGGGTTTTGTGGGTTTTGTTTCTTAAACACGGAATTTGATACCGGACTGTTTGTTCAATTATTTTGCTGCGTATTGTGAACCAATAAAACTCGTGTTATTACCGCACTATTTAGCTTAATAAATTGTTTGGCTGAAGCATTTCCTGGACAAACACGTAGGTTGGACTGAAAAACGTCGAGGTGGAGAATGGCAGACCCGTCCCTGTTGGAAGGGACCTTGGGAGGTCACTAGTGCAACAAGCAGTCCCGCTCAAGGTGAGGTTGGCATTGCCAGCCAAGCAGATTGCAAAGGGCTTTGTCCAGCTGAAAAGGTCTTGAAAACCTCCAGGGATGGGGGTTCCACCCCCTCCCTGGGCAAACAGTGCCCAATCCACTTGTTTCTTTCAGTCGGTTGTTCCAGTTGTTAATTCCTCTAGCTACTAATAGTTAGCATTTAATTTCTAATTTGCATTCATCTGGTTTAAAGTTCGATTTTTTTTACTTCTTTCTTTAGATTGGACTAAATAAAACTTTGTTACCTGGACATTATTCCCTGAAAAGTTTACTTTTACTTTATAATCAATTATCTCTTGATGTTCTTTTTGGAAAGTTAATCGCACAAAGCTCGTTAAATGTCTCTTTGAGTTCATTTATTGTGGCCTTCAAAGAATTTTTACGGCTCTTCATTACCCAATGTTCTTAAAATAAAAAAAATCAGACTGTAGGCAACATGCTGTTATTTGACTCAACCACAGCTACATTTACTGTAAATCCATCTCCTTTCTCTATTGATTGTTCTTTTTAAGTATCTGAGGATCATTTAGCTCTTTTGCTTCAGCATTCCATTGAGGACTAATGATGAACTGCTCATCTGCTTGAACCTTTCACCCTTTCCCAGGATTTGAGCCCCCATCCTATGGGGACGGCTGGTAACCCTTGGTCGAAACACCTTGCACTGGGCAGTACAAAAAGGTGCTTTAGCTGAATGGGCTCAGCTTGCAAAGTGATTCGGATCACTTGGTCATGTCCTAGTCCGATTCTCCAAGTTACAGCATATACCAGATGTTTTTCAACCATGATCTTACTTTCACTTGCATTATTGAATCACATAGAGAAAGCATTGAACAGCATCAGGTCTGGTACTGATTTGTTCGTACCATCAGAGAAGTGTTGTTTGGATCTCTGGAAATCTCCAGTCCAGCGTGTTCAAAGTCAGACTCTCACCAACACTAGATAGTAAAGGCTGTGACTTTCTCTGGCTGAGTCTAGAAGACTCTTCAGAATGGAAATTATACCATGTCTCTGCAGGTGCTACTCCCTTAGTGGAGAAGTTTTTTCAGCCTCTGTGGTCCAAAGCCATGACACATGGCTTGTATTCCTTGTTGCACTGTCTGCTGCTGCTGTTCTAGAAGGGTTCAGCTATATCTTTCGTGTAGCTGAAGGCCACTATTAGATTGCCCCTTTGCCTCCTCTTTGCTAGACTGAGGAAGCCCATCTCCTGAGTGTCACCATGTAAATCAAGCCCCTCACTGCTTGGTAGCCGTCTGTCGGACCCTCACCAGTTTTTCAACATCCCTCTTGAACTGGGGAGCCCCAAACTGGTGCAGCCTCACCAGTGTTGAGTAGAGAGACAAGATAGACTCCCTTAGTCTGCTGACCACGCTTCTCCTGACGTGACCAGGGATGCAGTCTGCCTTCCTTGCCATGAGCACGTGCTGTTGGCTCGTGCTCAACCTGGCATGTGTCTTGACCCTAGGCTCTTCTCCGGCAGGCTGCTCTCAGCCAGCAGTTTCCCAGCCAGCACTGCCGCATGGCAGTCCTTCTCCCCCAAACACAGACATCTGCATGTCTCCATGCTGAGCTTCATGAGCTTTCCCATCACCCAGTCCAAGTTTATCATGGTACTTGTGCATTAGAGCTCTGTTGTTCAGCATATCCACCTGCCCCCTCCTGAATTAGCGTTATTTGCAGATTGCTGGGGGTGCACTGTGCCATTAGGTGGGTGTTCGATGAAGGTGTGGCATGATATCGGCCCAGTATTGACCCATGGGCTGCTCTGCCCAGTACTGGCTGACAGCTGGTTATTGAGCCGTTGATTGCTGCCCTCAGCCTGGTGGTGCAGGCAGTTTATGCCCATCCTTACTCTGGTTGTCCAGCCTGCGTTTCGTGAGGCAGTTGGGTCGATCGTGAATGATCTGCCATGGTAAATCCATACCGACGGTTCCTGGTTACCCGCTTGTTCCTCATGTTTGGAAATGGCCTCCAAAAGGATGCGCTCTGTGGTCCTTGGAGGTGGGGGGAGCTGGGGTGGAGCTGGCTGTCCCGGTGTTTGGCATTTGCCACCTTGGGTGTCCTAGAGATGGGCATAGCAAGAGCACTTTCCCAGTTGTCTGGAGCTTCCCCTCCTCACTAGGATGGCTCCAGAGTGTCACTAGATATCCTCTTACCCGTTAGCGTGAAGTCTCCCTGGCTGTTTTCTGAGACTAGTCATTTAGCCAGTTCTTACTGCATTTGTCATTAATGACTTTGCAAAGGGTTAATTTATGAAAGGAACATTGTATGGTAATAAGTCGCATCTTCCTGAAAATATAGACAGAATTGTCTTTATCAGCAGCACTTTAAACACCTGGAAGATGAAATTAGGTCTGTAACTTGAATTCCTGTTTTAAAAATATCAGTTCCATTTAATCCTTCCCCTTACCTTGTGGGGGACTGATGTCAAGCCAGATAGCTGATGGTTACTTGGGGGAGTCTGTGTGTTCTTTTCTGGATACTGAGGTAACTTCATTCTGTTTCAGTCACTCCTGAATCCCTTATTTCAATGTTTATTGAAAATCGCATAAGCACAAAAGTGATCCTCTCTGTGAACTTGCTCTTTCTAAGACTGTTACATTCAAGTTGTTTGTGCCTTTTAATTTAAAATTATATCGGTTTAACGGCTTTTATTTTTTTAATTTTTTTTTGCTAATGGTTTTGAAATTATGCATTTGTCTTTATGTTTACTCTTTATGAGTATTTCAGTCTGCTCCTTTAATGGCATTGGTGTGAGGACTGACAGACCACTTCTGCTCTCTGGTATCTGCTGCAGAGACTCTCTGCTGTGTCTGTCCCGCAGGAGCTGTGTGGAGGTACTGTATTTTGCAAAGCTGCTTCCTGTTGTACTTAGCATTGTTGAAAAACTTTTTTTCCTGAACTCTTCAGCTTCCTATACCAATTTTTGATACTTCCTGCGTTCAAGATCTTATTGACATCTGTTTCCTCTTCTTTCTTCCCACTTCTTACCCTTTTTTGGGTGTTTTGGATGTTACTAGCCTCTAAGCTAGTTCAGGTCTTTTAGCCAAATTGTCGTCTTTATTTTTTTACAGAGCATCGGCTTTTTGGCTACCTGATAAATTGTCATGAAAGTGTAAAAAACCTAAACAACAACAAAAAGCCCAAACAAACGAAAAACCGAATAAAGCCACGCACCCCTTCAGACCAGAATTCCAAACCCCATTTTCTCTGTAAAATTTTCCCACGAGTGCTTTCATTATCCAAGACGACCGAAAACGAGCAGGCGCTTGCTTGCTGCAGGAGGTGCACACGCTGCTGCCGAGCTGTTGCCGGTGGAGGTTGCTGCCATGTGAGTAGGGACCCCCGAGCACCTGCGGGTTCCCAGCCCGGTGAAGGTGTCTCTCCGTGAAGAGCGCTCGCTGGAAGGCAGCCTTGGTTGGAGTCCCGCTGTCGGGCACGTTGCGCAGACAGAGGTGCCTGCAGAGCCGAGGAGCAGCTCCTGCCTGTCCTGGTTGGTGGGGTGGTCTGGAAGAGACTCTGGCTGGGCTCTGGCTTTGACAGCCCCTGTGAAGGTCCAGCGGGCTCAGAGTTTGCAGCCATGAGCTGCGCTGGTGCTGAAACTGCGAGATGTGGGCCCTGCTTCTGACGGCCCCTCAGTCCTGGGCAGTGCCCGGCAGCCTTTAGAAAGCTAGTTTCATCCACTGCTGCTGTCTGTTCTCCGGGTTAAACGGGAAGAAGCTGCTCTTGAGCCCGCGGCCTTGGTCCCACCGCTGGTGATGGGGTGTAGGAAGGGGTCGGCGCTGTCCCCCTTCCTCCTTCACGCAGTTTGGCTGGGGCTGTGTCAGTGAGCGAAGCCCCCAGCACTGCACCCTGGTGCCTGCTTTCCTTTTCAAGAGGTGGGTTGTGCCGCTGCTCTCCCTGTTGTCTTGGGCTGTCTGTGTGCCTGGGGCTGTCCTGCTGCTGGCAGCGCTGGGTCCGCTGGGCTCCTCAGCAGCGCTGACCCCAGCCCCACGTCCCCTCCTCTCCTTGAGCTAATTCCGCCGGTCCCAAACCGCAGTGGCGGGTGCCGGATTTAGGTGGCACACTAAAATAAATGCACAGTTAATGAGATTTTGGGCTACTTTATTGCTGAAGCGGGTGGTGGGCAGTTTCCTCTAGCCGAAGAGGGCGGTGGTGGTCAGAGGGACCGCGCAGGTGAGATCCCCCCAGTGTCCCCACCTCAAGGGGCACATCCCCGTGCCGTGGCGCTGCCAGCCGCCAGGGCTGGGGAAAGTGCCGTGGACAGGCCATGCTGCCGGCACAGCCTGGCCGTTGGGCTGCCCCATGCCTGGGGCAGGGGGTGTTGGAGGCCGAGGAGCGGGTGGGCGGCAGGAAGGTGTGTGGGGTGCAGGGTGGGTGGCTGCGGCGGCATGCCCTGGACCACAGGGGCGCCAGCACGTGTCTGGGAACAGGCAGGGCCCCCCTGGTCAGTGGTCCCTGGAGCACTGCTGGTGGCCCGGGAGACCTCTTGCTCACGCCGCTGCCGGTTCGGCACTCTGCCCAGCGCTGCGGTCCTTGGGGAGCCACGGGCAGCAGAACGGCACAGCACGTCGAGGAGGAAACCTGCACCTGGAGCTGCCGTGGCAGCATCTGCCGGCCGGCCAGCATCCATCCGTCCCGCAGCACCGTGTCTGAGGGTGAGTCAGCCCGTCTCCGCGCTGGGTGACTCAGCTGGCAGACTCCCACGTGCCATGCTGCCTGTGCCTGACTCACTGCTGCTGCCAGGCAGAGGAACCCGCTGCAGCACCTGCCGCTTGCTCCCCTCTGCCAACCAAGGGGGTGTCAGTCTTGGCCATCCAGACGAGGGGGAGAGAGGGGGCGAGAGAGGACAACGGGCAGGCTGCAGGCAGGAGAGCAAAGTGGCAGGAGAGGAAAGGATGGAGCGAGGAATCGTACGTGAGGCAGCCCGACGGCTTGGCTCCTGAACCGTTGGGGTGGGGAGGAGACAGCGTATGCGTGGGGGGAACTCCAGGGGTAGATTTGATCTTGCTGAGTGTCCTGACAGCATGTCTCCTCCACAGCAGCACCCCAGTCCCACGTATGGTGGCTTTGCGGAGAAGCAGGCTGGGCCTCCTGTACGACACGAGGAGCTCGGGTGACTGCGGGGTTCAGGGCGCTCAAGGGCTCCTTGCGGGGAGCAGCAGGCATGGACCAGAGGTCGGAGGGGCTCTTCCCTGCTGTATTTGTCCTTACAGGTAGTCTTGGGCTGGCAGGCATCTGTAACTGTACCCCGGGGAGTTCTCTCCACAGGTTGAAGGAGAGCCTGCCCTAAAGCACACCCGGCTTTCATGGTAGATCAGCTGTAGACGTATTTTTCAGCCACACTTGTGTGTCTTGATATGGAGCTTTGCCAGCACGAGGGTGGAGATGGCTCCATGTGAGCTCTCACTGGAGCAGGGTGGGCTTGCTATGTCCCACAGACTCTGCCGTAGAAGATGACTTCCCTCCGTCATCTCCAACTCTGAGCTCTCTGTCTTGGAGCAGGGTTAGGATTTCTGTGGGTGGGAAGTTGCTTTCCTAGAGATAGGGACATTGCTGTCTTGACCCAGCAGGAAGGGCTTAAGGAGTGTGGTTATAATCATGGCAGGAATTTGGCTTCTGGCCAGGTTTCCAGTGCCTTCCAGGCATTGGCAAGGCAGCAGATAGCATGTGCTATGGAAAGTTACTCTCCATTAGCATCTGTTACCCACTGTCTGCCTGTTTGTATCTGTGGTGGCATGTAATCAGGGCTGGACTGAGCAATTTTGGTCCTTGGACTCAGGTGTAACGGCCAAGAGGAGAGAGGCTCGTGCAAGACTCCCTGGACCTGTTAGCTAAAGGTCATGCTGACCACAGCGATGCCAAGGCATCAGAGCACCAAGAGGGGATTTTGGGGCGGTGACACCTTGAAGTGGACCCCTGGCTGGGCAGAAGACAGAGGAGCAGCTCTTCTCCTCTCTCGTGGGAGATGCCTCCATGTTACCCAAGTGCTTCTTGGGCGCAGGTAGCTCTCCTGATCTAGCTCAACAGCCTTGATGATGCTGCCAGTGTCATAGCTTGCGTTGTTGTGTTTTGCAAACCCAAGATACTTGTTTCAGAAGGCTTGTGATGCTGCCTGGGTCCTTCTCAGCTTTGTTTTCAAGAAAGGCTTGTGGCTGCAAGGTGGAGTGACGACAGTGGTGTTGGACAGGGTAACCCTCTGCTAGCGATAGTAATTAGCACCTTGCCTCTGCACCGCTCTTTTTTCAGGTTGACCATAACAATTGTAGTGCTTTGCTGTGTCAGGCGAAAGAGGAGGCATTAGCCTCTTCTTGTGCCGGCTGATACTCGTGTTAGTGCCTGAAGCCATCCAGTAACTTGCCGAATGACTCACAGAAAGCTGAAGCATCAGGGAAGCCTTGGTCAGCAGGGTTGCTGTACGTCGTCCAAGATCAGTTGCCGACGTACCAGCAAGTACTGGATTCAGCCACCATCAGTCTGGAGCTTCCATCTCCTAATGTACTGATGCAGGGTAAGCTCTCTGGAAGCCTAATTGACTGGTAAGTGAAGCAAGAGTAAATACTGATGGGACGGTCCTGCCCTTGGTGGAGCTGCCTGAGCATGGCCAGACACGGTGGTGGGGCCGGAGAGCGGCTCGGCCAAGTTGCTACCGCGCAGCCTTCGGCAGGGCTGCAGCGGGGCTGTGGTGTGGGGAAGCACTGTCTCCTTTCCTGGCGTTGGAGACGGGAGTGCTGACAGGTTTAATAGTTAAATACCTGATGTTGGTAATTGTCTTTAAACTGAAGTCTCTAATTCTGCTGTTTCCATGGAAATAGAACGATCTTGTGATTAAGACGTAAGGCTGAGGTGGCGAGCGCTCCAGTCCTTTGGAGCCACAGGCCCTTGCTTCGTTCCCATGATTGCTGCTCTGAGGTACAGTGTGTATGTTTGTCTGCCTGGACTGCGAGGGGAGATGCAAACCTGCCCTTATGCAGAAATACGGATACCTGCTTTCAGAAAGGTGGGCCAGAAGACCCTGCCTAGTCCTGGAGGATCCTGACAGAAACATCTTCGGGTGCCTCAAGGGATGGCATTGCTCATGCCATGTTGGCTAAGCAGGCTGGAATCAAAGGGAGGTGTGGGATCCAGCAGCTGGGGGAGTCATCTAACTCCGCGTTAGGTGGCTGTGATGGAGGTGACACCACCTGAGTCAGTTCCCCCAGGCTCCTCTGCAGTCAGTCTCGGGCTGAAGTAGGAGTGTGAAGTAGGTTGGATGACTTGTGCACTAAAAGTGCTTATTTTTCTGCATTGGCTGTAGGAGAGCCGAGGGTGACTAGATCAGATGTAGATATCTAAAACACAGATGGCTCTGAGTTCAGCTTGAAAAGAGGAGGAGGAAAGGATGTGATGGGACCCATTTTTTTTTATGATAGCCTCCTGAGCAGGGTGTTAGTGCAGAAGGGGCACTCGGGCTGGTGGGGTTCAGCAGAGCATCTCCCTGCAGAGCTGTCCCATGGAAACCAGCGTCTCCAGAGCAGATCCATTCTCAGGTGGCTTGGAGAGCTGGTACCTTCAGCCAATCTCTCCCTTGTCCTCCAGCTGCCTTGCCTTGCCAAGTGCCCTGGCCTTGGCGTTTCTCCTGTTTCCGTGTCTTAACATAATGCTTTGGGCTGATGTGGAGTGAAATTTCACAGCCACCATGGTCTCCTGTGGGTAGAGGGGGAGAGAGCTTTACTGCTCGGCTTGCAGATTAAGCCATAGCATCTTGCTGACTTTGGAAGACCATGTCGTGGTGGAAGGTCAGAAGGGAAGAGGAGTCCGTTCCTTCCTGGGACTTGCTCTATTGTCTTTTGGGCACCGAGACACCACACAACTGTAAGAAGTGTAACTTTGGCATAAACTCTTCCGTGTAAACTCTCAGTTCCTTAATTAGTTTGTCTGTATTTCTAGCTTTACTGGCTTTCCTATAAGGCACAGCAGTTTTAAAGCTGGCACAATATTTTATGCATCATACAATGTAAGGAAGTTATTAAACACATACCTCGCTAACTTCCGACTCATCCCAGGCATTACATAAAATGATAGATCATTTGTAGTCCAGTAGAAGATGCATTTGAGTTTGGCCGTGTTTCGATTGTGCAACATCCCATCGTTGTGTTAGTTTGGAAGAAGCCTCTGCAGGATGCTGCTACGCAGGCTTTTGACGTGAGTTGGAACTTATCTCACAGACGTGGAATGGAGGGCTAACATTTATATGGCTTTGACAAGACCATCACCAGGTACTATATGTAGTTTTGATGCCTATAATTTTTTTATTGTTTAAAAAATGTGAATAGTTACAAAAAGAGCCATAAAATCATTTAAAGCCTGGGGAAAATGGCTAATAGTATATACAGTAAGGGGCTTAAAAACAATCAGGTCAATTTAGAAGCTGAAGACAGAATGTGACCCACTGGGCAGAGCCCAAAGGTACACAGATCCAGCTTTGAAGTACTCATTTTGTGAGAGAGTATCTAACCATTGCAATCACTTTGCTAGAGATGCAGTAAATTCTTGCAAGGCCTCAAATCGAAGCCTGGTGTTTCTTTGCAGATAAAAGTCTGTGCTAGCTCAGGTGTAAGAGATGATTTTGATGCTGAATTTATTGAGTGGGTTTTTCTAACCTGTGCCGTGCAGCAAGTGCAACTAAATGGCACAGGGATGGTCTCTGCTGTCTTTGTAATCTGTTATCAGTGACAAAATATACAAGATTCAGTGGGAGGAGTCCTCGATCTCAGCTGAAAAGCCTGGCTGTGTATCTAATACAACTGATTGCATTCAAATAAACTTAAGCAACGGTGATAAAATTATAAATCAAGCATTCAAAAATTGGGTGCTAAAAATCAAAAGTGCCTTTGTTTTTCTTTGTATTTTTAAATTCTTTTTTTCAGGCTGTCAGCAAGGAAGCCATCTAGCAGATTGAGATAGAAACTGTTGTGCTGCAGCCTGTATCTTGGTGTAGCCCAACCTAAAGTCTAGGCTGTTGTCCATCTTCAGCTTGAGTTGTTGACATATGGAAGCCGAAGGCTGGGTTGCCTCCCTGGTGTGTCGGTTCCTTCTGTATTTGTTTGAATTAAGAGCGAGGGGTCTCTCTTGCATCCAGCAACATAAACTGAGAAGTGTGAACAGCAACTCTCAGAGGGGTTGTTTCCCCCTCAGGTTTGGATGCACACTTACAGACGGCAAAAGTCATCTCCTTGAACGAAGGATGACCCCAAGCCAGCCCCTCGGTTCCAGCTGTGAACTGTGGAGGTCGATTAGCTCTTCAAGTAACTCAGTCAAAGCTGGAAAAATGTACAACTTTGGCAAAGCTACCTTATTTTTCCCTAACCTCATTTTTGGAAATGTCTGAATTGCTTTTGCTGAAACTTCTAAAAATACCAGCCTAATGTAGAGAGCAAGCATGGAACATTTCAGCTTGAATAGTTAGTTTGGCAAAGTTTGAAGGCCCTGGTTCTCAGCTGCTGCGGTGACTATTTGACAGCCTAAACCACAGATACTGCCAGCAGCTCTGCTTGCACATGCAGAGGCCCTCAGGGGAGAGGAGAGGCGAGTCCGCCCTCCATGCCATCGTGAAAGGGGCTCCATGGGCTCTTCAGCCCATCGCCCTGGCCTCTGCTGTCACCCAGTCTGTGCCCGGGGGCCAGGACCTGAGCCGGGCTGTGGGCTGCTCGTTCTCCCAGCATGGAGCCATTAGTCGATCACTGATTTCCCGAGCCCAAAGCAGCATCTCCGTGTTTCCATAGTTCTGCATGGAGCTTTCTTTCCTCCTTGAATTTGCTTAATCATCATCTGAGTGTGTGTTAGCTCGGCATCCACCACGTCTCTTGACAAGGCATTGTACAGCTTAGCCATGTTTTATATGAAGAGATCTCTTTCTGTTTTGAACCTGCCTCCTGATAAATTGGAATTGATGTCCCCTCATTTGTGTTTTGAAGAAACAGTGAACAAATTGTTCCCTGGTGGCCTTCTCCTTTCTTCTGCTCACAGGGAAGACTTCATTCCCCCTCTGCCATCTTCATTCTCAGGCTCCTTGTACAGAAGCTGTTCTGTCCTTTTGATCATCTCCTGCCCTTCTCGGTACCTTTTCTAGTTCCCTTCTTTCTGTTTTTGAGATCTGGGTCAGAAGCGCCAGGGAGGATGAGGAACGGCACTCGACCGGTGCACAGCCTTCAAACCATGGATCGGTGCGGCAGCATCGTGATGTTCCCTGTTTTGTGCTTTATTTATCCTTTTCCTACTAATTGCTAGTACTGTGGTTCCTCTTTGATTGCTGCTGAGCAGCGAACTGGTGTTCTCATAGAGTTGTTTAGAATAACCTCAAGATTTCATTTGAGTGGTAAGAAGTTGGAGCTCATTATTGTATATGTGAAATAATAATTTTTTTCTGAGCATGCCAGTTTACATTGATCAGCTACTGTTCTGTCACCTGGTTACTCAGGATTTTAAGGTCCTTTCATAAAGCTTTGTCTTTGTTTCTGCTATCCTGACTAATGCTTTGGAGATGAGCTGATTTATTATTTTTTTTGGTTCTTTCTGTGCTTGCCTGCAAACACTGCACTTGTTCTAGCACCTTCCTCCTCCTGAAGCTCTGGGGCTGCCACAGCCTGAGCTGCAGTGGAATGAGGACGTGCTGCCTGCTGAGAGACTCGCTCTGTCCATCCGGCTGGGCAAAGGTTTCTCTGTGAACCAGGGTCTTTTGTCTGAGCCTGATTTAATTTATTCTTTCTCTGAAGTTCCTTTCCACCAGCTGGCCGTTCCTCTGTGCGTCCGAGGCCCGGGCAGGTTTCCTGTTTGCTGCCCTTCCGGCAGCGCGGCGCGGCGTGCCGTGCCATGGGACCTGCAGCTGGCTCCTGCTGCGGGCTGGATCCCGGTCCTGGGAGGTGCCACCGCCACTGCGGTTCCTTTCCAGCGGCTTTTATGTTCCCTCTCCAAGAGCTGTGCAGCCGCTTCCTTTCAGTGCAGATTTCTCCCAAGGAGGGAAGCCGTGGTCCTGGGGAGCATGCCGTGGTCTCCGGTGCCGCCATTCCCCGACGCGAGTGGCACAGTGAGGTTTCATTGGCAGAGGCACAGGGAGAGCTGAGCAGTGCTGGCACACGGCTCCGTGCAGAAAATCTCTCCTGCTTTAAGGGCTTCTGAGCCTGCACCAGAGCCGGCGGTGCCACTCACCGGCTCAGGGAGGATTTATGGTTTGGCCAGGGAGGCCTTGGATGTCAAAGATGTTTAAGGATAGAGCGAATGTTGTAGTTGTGTGTGTGTGTTTGCTCTGATGACTTCAGCGTAGGGACCCAGACCTGCCTTCTTAAGTGCTTCGGTACCTAGAGCTCCCAAGTTTTGCAGTAAGCTCTCCAGGCAGCAGAGAGCTGGTGTGCTCCCTCAGTCGTCACACGTAGCGCTGGAAAGCTGGAAGGTAGCTGTGGGCAGATGCAGACGGTGGAGGGGACTCAGCTCTTGAAGCATGGCTCGCTGCGGCCCTTGAGTAGCCCAGCAGTATTTAATGCGATGCCAGCTCTTCCTAGATGCCTACATTAGACTGCCTGCCTGCGCAAATAAGGGTCAGGGATCAGTCCGCCTCGAGGACCCCGGTAGGTGATGGGGAGCTGAAAGCAGCTCTTCTCTGGGCTGAGCAAGCCCCGTTGCCTCAGCCTCTCCTCCAGGGTGAGCACCCCGGCCCTGGGCATCCTCATTCCCTCCACAAAACCTCGCCACGTGCTGTCCAGAAGTGTTTAATTGGTGGGGTGGTGGTTGTACTTGCTCCCTGGTAGCGCTCTCCCTCCAGCCCCAATGGCTCAGTGCTGTTCATTCCCACCTTGTCCCCAGCACAGCGCAGGACCAACTGCATCAAAAGAGATAAAGAGATCAGGTGGAGGTGTGAACCGCCATTTGCATCTGCTTGGTGCTTGTGCCAGACAACATTCTGGTGCTCTGATCATACGGTGATTTTACATGTGAGCAGCATCGCACAGTGAATGCCAAAGTTACTGGGTCTAGTGTCGTGGTGTTACCAGTGGTACCAGTATGGTGACAGCCTTGGGCATCCCTGGGGGAGGTTCCCAGCAGTGTTTCTGGCTACACCTCCACCATAATGATCTCTTGGGAGCCATCCCAGCCCCTTCCTCAGTACCAGATCTTCTGTGAATGGGGAAAGGAGGGCAGGATGTTCCCCTTTCCCTTACAGCCCTCCATAACTCCATGACTCTTTCTCCCCGAAAGGCTGAGTAGTGATGCGATACTCTTTCTGGTGATGGTGTTTGTGTGACACTCACCTGTTACTATTTGTTTTAGAAGAGTTGATGTCACAAAGCCGAAAAAAAGAATTATGAGCCGAAGTACTTAGGACAAAGAACATAAATAGAAAATGCAAGCAATAATTATGCATTTCTAAAGAATGTCTTGTTTGTGCCCAAAACACCCAAACCCCACAATTAATGAAGAAGGCTGCACTATTTCAAAATTCAGCGTGGCATACAAAGGAGGTGGCACATCTGAACAATAATACTGTCATATAATTAATTGCTAACAGAAAAAAGTTGGTATTACAGAACATAAACCAAGACTGAAAGTGAGCAAACTGAAGGAATAAGACACAAGTAGCAGTCCGTATCTAGCTTGGTTAGTGGCAATCAGGGATTATGAGGTTTATTAGGAACAGGGACTTTTTTAACTATGCTGTTGGTCCATGGCTGGCTAAAATGCACGGGTTCTCGGTAGCCATGCAGAATAAGCATTTCCATCCCGTGCTTGGGGAGATGAAATACTTGCCCTGCAATGGTTGTTCAGTGTTGAACAGAAGCTACCAATTTTAAGATTCCCAGCTTTGGGTAGCTTGCAGCCCGGCAGCCCTGGGGTTGCTGCCTGCGGAGCTCTCTGATCACTGGTCCTGAATGAGAGGATGACTGAGACTGGAGCAGGCTAACGCTGTGCCAGCCTTTAACAGGATAAATGGGATGACTCAGGTATTTATGATACAGTTAGCCTGATATCGATCCCTGGGAAAACAGCGGAGTGGCTGACGTAATGTGAACTACTGAAGAATTAAAGGAGGGGAAATGAGTGCCAAGTAACATGGTTTGATGGGATCTGTTTTCCATAACGCTGATCACAACTCCCAAGCAGAGTGTTTAGGTGCAGGTGTTAATGATTAAATAACAAGTTTAGACTTCTTTAGGATATTTGGTTTAGGACAGAGTGAACTTCTGGTGAAGGAACTAGGAAGAGTCTATGGCCAAGATGAAACATGTCAAATGGAGTAAGAATTAGGACCTCAGTATGTAGTTGTAAATAAAAATTGTATTTGAGCAGCTAGGTTTGCAGTGGGTTTTGTGGGATCTGTTCTTCACCTTGTAGCATTTAGCATTTTTATCGATTGCTGGGGAAAAAAAAAAATCAAAGTGGCAAAAGTGGGAGGAATCCAAGCAGTGAGGTGGGCAAGTCTCTGATGGGGGAGAGTGAGGGGCAGTGTCTGAAGAGCCAGCGACTGGGAAGACTTGAGGAACTATGCTCTTTTGTCAGCGGAAAATGAATTTCCAGTGCAGTGCTGAGGACAGAAGGGGTAGTGTGGATTCTGCATGTGTGTGGTTATCTGTAGGGAATGTGGTGGGAGAGAAGGAGGTGTGGCACTGGGATAATCCCTCCTGGGACGGTGCCTGGTTCTGCTGTGTCTATACCAGAAGCAAAGCATTGGGAAATTAGGGAGGATTCAGAAAGACTGGTGAATTAATGGCTGGACTGCAGGATGTACCTGTAGAAGGGGACTTGAGTAGCCCTGCTGTATCATAGAGACTGTTGAGAGGTTATTTGATCAGACTTACAAATATCTTTAAGGAAGCAGGATTTTGATAGCGGTCCCTTTGTTTTGCAGACAAAAGGGTGATTAGAGGCTGAAGCTGAAAGATGCCGTCTGTAAACAAGGCCTGTGTTTTGGAGAGGTGAGGGCAGTAATTCCGGGGTGAGGGGGGTGTACGAAGGTCACTTCTTCCCTGCAGTCCCCAGAGCGGGGCGGTGGGAGGTGAGCGGGCAGAAGATGTCCCGTGTGCTGCTTGTGGCAGGGGTGCCAGGGGTGTTCTGGGTGGCCGGCGTGGGACTGACTGGGCACCAGCAGCATGGGGTGCATGGACAAAGAGGGATCTCAAATGGGATTTTCTAAATAACTCAGCAGGGTTTGGCTGGGAGGCCCTGTGGTCTCGGGGCAGGCACTGGTCCAGAGAAGGGGATTCGGGCACAGGGGTCTCTCAGAAGACGTGTGTATTAGTGGGAGCTTGAGAGACTGTCTCTGGGAAGAGGGTAAATGAATGCTCCTTCCAGTGTGGTTCGCAGGATGGCGGTCCGTGACGGAGCCGCTGTTCCCGCTCCTTCTCCGAGCCATGGGGCGACGCTGCTGCGCGCTCAGCCCGGCCGAGGGAGCGGGAGCTGTTTGCAGCTGGAGCCGCTCGCCTGGCACGGCTGGAAGGAGATGCCAGGGAGTATCTGGTGCCACTGGGCTGCGTGAGGGGCTGTGCGGAGCAGCAGAGCTGGCCAGGGCAGGTGCTCGTGGGCATTCAATCTTTCCTGAGTGGCCTTGTGCCGCTCTGGGAGCAGCGGCTGTCTGCTGCCTACCCTGGCTCCAGGTCGCCAGGGTGCTCGGAAGGAGAAAATGCCGATCCCCCTCTGCTGCTGCCCCTCGGCTGGGCTGCAGGCAGGATCTTCACTGTGCCCAGGCAGCAGATACATCGCAGTTACAGCGCCGAGTTTGCACAGCCCAGTGCTGCTGGGAAAGGAGGAGGGGAGAAGTCCCTCTCCTCCTCCCGTGCAGGTGGGCACCCTCTCTGCCTGCCCGTGCTGGTGGAGCACCACGGTTCTGGGCCGAGGAGAAGCAACCCTTGAACTCTGGTGTGAAGGAGGGACGGGTGGACGTCCTTCCGTCCTGCACCAGCACGCAGCCTGTCAGTCACCAGCCACTCTGCAGCAAATGGGGGAAACCTCCTCACAGGTGTCTGCGTGCTGGGGGACGGGCTGGTGATGGCTCTTCTCACAAAGGTCTTCTTGCTGGCCCAAAGAAAGGTTTGGTACGGCTGGTGATCCCGGCTCTCCCCCGGCTCCCCCCGGCAGCTCAGCTCTGAAGACGTCTGCCTTGTCCTCCCCGCTCAAGAGCAGCTGGTTTCGAGGTGGTGAGAGGCGACTGAAGCTGTCACCTCCTGCCCTGACCGCACGGGAAGTTCACATCGGTGCCGGTGTGGTTGAAGTCTTCCTCTGCGCGTCTCTGCGGTCAGGCAGCGGGGACTCGTCGGGCTCCTCCGGGACTTTGCATCGGCAGGGCGATGCCGAGAGCGGCGAGGGTCAGCGTGGCAGAGGGGCGTGGGACAGGGCAGAGCGGCGCAGGGGCTGCTCCCTCCCGGGGGACCGTCGGGTGGGATGCAGCACACGTTCCCTTTCGGGAGGATGAGCCGTCCGCAGGCTGAGGCGTCTGTGATTGTTGTACGAGCCTCTGGGGGACTGTGAGAACATGAGAACGCAGGTGGAAGGCCAGTACCTTCTGCTGTGTGTGGCTGGGGGTTTTTTTTGTTTTCTTTTTTTTCCCCCATCTGGTTGATGGTTTGGTCTTTGTGCAGAGGCCTTGGGGAGAAACCCAAAATGCCTGTGTTTGACAGAGCTCTTCTCGCCCAGGTGCTGGTGTGTGTAATGGCGTGCATGGATAGAGACAGACTGCGTTGAGGGGTCTGCCTTCCCTCAGCGTCCTGCCTGCTGAGCACCCGGCCCAGTGCCCCGTGCTGCAGAGCCTCTGCTGCCCTGGGAGCACACGCTGGACACCCTGTGTCGTGCAGGAGCCCTGCTGCTGCAGAGCAGGGGTGCAGGCGGTGGAGTGAAGGCGCTTGGGGGGAATTCCTCCAGGACAGCCTTGCACGCTGGGGCTGACGGAGCTGGTGTGCATACGGGGGAATGAAGCCGGAGCACACCAGCCTGGGGGCTCTGGCAGTATGGCCGTTTTTCCTGGGTCTCAATCCCCATCTGATGACGGCATCCAAATCTGCAGCTCAGCTGGCAGCAGCTGTACCACGGTACCACAGTTTTGTAGTTCAAGCTCTGTGGATTATGTGAAATGGGTTGGTAGAGTTAGATGAAACTTTATTTTTTTACATAAAAGAGAAGTCATATGAAATGGCTCACAAGAAAACTGCACTAAAACCAAATAAACATTATTTTGGTTCCGAAAGCCAGCCTTGTGAAAATTTACATTTGCCTTTATGTCCTTACTTGGGCTCTTTTGCATATGAGTTTTGATGCAGCCTTTAATTAAGTGCTTATATATTTTCCACAAAGCATTGCCTTACTCAGGATGCAATCGCGCGCATGCAGGCCCGAGGTAATGTCGTGTGGACGTCGGCAGGGCTGGCACTGCTGGCTCTTGAGTGCTTCCCCTTGAATCTGAATTATCTTCCAACGCACCTGCCTAAGCTATACCAGAAATGAGCTGGTGTGAAGGGAGCTCACCTCTGAGAACTGGAGGGCCCTTGGTACCCCCTTTTGGTCTTTGAGGAAGGAGTTTTTTGACGGTGTTTCTCTTCACCGCTTTTGACTCCTGGGATCTGGGGCTCAACCACCCAAATAAGCCCCTTCTCCCCTCTCTGGAGGGCTGCTTGCAGCAGCCCCTTGCTCATCCGCTGGCAATGGCATCTGGCTCCTGAGCGCTCCGTCAGCGTAAGGATACAGAGCTCCTCTCTTGCTGCTGCATTACAGCCCGCGGGTGATTAAGGATTATCATGAGCTCAGGATAAAACTGTGGACGGCCCCGCTTAGCCCACCTGCGACAACATCTGCAGGGTCCCCTCCGGCCAGCCCTGCAGCAGTTATCGGCAGGTCGGTACTGTGCCGTGCTGGGGTGGGAAGGGGCTCTGGAGCTGGTGGGGAGGGCTGCACCCCCTTCCTTGCCTCCTGGCTGTCTGCTTTCGGGTGGTTAGATCATCTCCCGTAGTGCTGGACACATTTCGTTTGGGTGACAGAGCAGTCCCTTAGGACAAGGGTGGGTTTGCAGATTGGCTGGTGAGCAGGCAGGTGAGGGCTGAATGATGTTCCTGGTGTCCCAGCTCCCTTCTCAGTCTCTGGTGATTTCCACCCTCGCTGGCCGGGGGTCCCAGCAGCTGGTGGCACCGCTCTGCGTGGGTAAGTCAGGTTCCTCATGGGGCTGGCCTTGGCTGGGGCAGCTCTGCCCAGACCTGCCGAGCCCACCTCTCTCCCTGCCCCTCGTGGGCGCTGCCAGGGTCCCTGCAGGAGACCCTTCCCACCAAGACATGGGGAAGCTTCTCGCTCCCTCTCTCTGACAGCAGGGCCAGTTTTCAGGGCCCGCAGGAGGTCGGCAGCCGGGGCAGGGTCAAGGGAAAGCTGTCTGTTACGGTAGGCTTACCCGTCTCGCCTTGGCACCTGATGGTTGCTGGTGGTGAGCAGGGTCTCGCATCCCTTGGTCTGCAGTGCTGCAGGGTGTCAAGGGGTGAGCACATCTGCTCAAAGCTGGTCTCCAAGGCTTTCACGTCTGCAGCTCTCCCAGCCGCCACAGGAGCTACTTGGCTGCCAGGCCGGAGCAGAGAAGAGAGCAAAGCACCGGCCTGGGGGGCTGCTCGTCCTCCTGAGCTGCTTGCTGCCTGTTACCGAGCTGTGCCATGCCGCTCCTCGGCAGCCTCTGCCCTGTCTGCACGTCCCCTCCGTCCCTGCTGATGCCCCAGGGAAAGAAAGGCAGGAAGGTCCCTGGCAGTGTCCTGGCGCTCAGTGGGTCTCTGAAGCATGGCTTGTGGCTTTGGGGTGAGACTCATGCTGGATGCTGTCTTGCTTTGAGCACACTGGTAGTGTTTTTGCTGTATTTGTTTAGTTGGCTGGGAAGAGAGCTTCTTCGGGGCTGGAAACCGTTAAGCAGTGAGAAAAGTGCGTGAAAGGCTGGGCTAGTTGCCCCTGCAGAAGAAGGCTTAATTAACAAGCTAGAATTTGGCCAGAAAGCAGGGTTATTCTTCTCATTCTCGGAGCAATGGCGCAGGATCTGGAACAGTTTTGAGTCGTTACTGGTCATTCCTGAGACCCCAGGAGCTCATCTGCAAAACAATTGTTAGCTCTTGAGTGCTGTCAGTGTCTGCTCACAAACTGACATTATGAACATTTGAATTAAAAACACTGATCGTGATTACAGTAAAAGTGGGATTAAAAAATAAAGCATAGCTAAATAAGTGTTTAGTCCCATGTTTTATCGCCTCCTCTCACTGCCGGCCGCAAGCAGCAGCAGGGTGCTGGGTGCCCTCCGATGTCCTTCGAAAAGCTGCCGTGGGCGCGCTGTTTGTTACAAGGCTTGCAGGGCGCTGCCACTGGGGTCTGAGACTCGCCGGGCTCCGCTGGCACAGGGCACCTGGCCCGTGTCCATGGGAGAGCCCAGCTGCTGCGGAGCTGGGTCTTCCCCGGAGCTCGCAGGATTTCGGCAGCCCGGCCTCACTTGGGTGCAGGGGAGGGCCCTGCCCAGAAACAGCCGCTTGGCTCCTGGATTTCAGGGCTCCCCAGCTTCCCCATCCTGGGTGACAGCGGGGAGTGATGCTGGGAGATGCTTGTGGGTGGGGTGGTCCGAGGGTGACTGGGGACCCCGTCTGCTGGAGGGGGCCCTGGCCAAGCAGCAGCAGGTGGGGAGCTCCTCGGCCGGCCGGGCCATGGGGACAGCTCTGTGCTGGTGTGGCGCTGGAGCGCATTGTCCTTGTCCGACGGGCACCGCTCTCCTGCAGCCTCTGGTCCTGCGGCCCCGCTTGGGCGAGGATCGATGGGCTTTCTGGCCTTCTCTTTGCCTCTGCTCTGGACAGTCCACGGCCCTGGTCAGCCGGTGGTCTCCATCTTCCTGGGCACGTTCCTGCTGTGTCCCTCTCTGGTCTCTCTCTCCTGGAAAGCCCAGATCCGACTTAACGCTGCCGTGAGGGCAGGGTGATCCCCAGGGCCGGAGGGATCTGAGGAGCTCATTACCTGGTAGCTGCTGGGTCTGAGGCTTTCAGGATTATGGAGAAAGTGCACTTAGAGCTCCAGGCTAATAAACTGCAATGGGAGTTTGGCTTACTTGGTATTACTTTCCCTTGAAGTTCTGCTGCACTAGTCACTCTGAAGTCATAGCCTGGGTTGTTTGAGGCTGTGGCATTTCTTGGAGCAAGAGACTTAAGAGTGACGTGTCCATCAAAATGGCAAGAGTAGCCCTGCTCTACATAGGGAGAATATGTGACATGAAAACAGCAGTGTCCTTGTGTAAGGCATGACTGAGATTCCCTCCAGGAGGCTTTGGATGACACGTGCTGTGGGGAAGAGGACTTTGATGGAAGCAGGAGCAGAAATGGGTTACGAGGGTGGCCAGAGGAAGGTTGTGCTGATTCAGACCAAAGTTCGGTTTAGCCCAGTGTTTTCTTAGAAGATGGCTGAAAGCAAATGCCTCAGGGGTTGGATGAAACCAAGAGGAGGTAGTATTTCCCTGGTTGACCCAGCACCCAGTGGTGTGTGGCTGAGGGACTCCTGTGCCAGTGGTAGCGTCTGCAGATTTAATAGGGCTGGTTAGATTTTCTTCTGTGATTTCATTTAGTTGCTTGTGAACTGGGTCAACTTCGGGTATCCACAACCTCCTGTGGCAGGGAGTCTGCAGCCTGACGGCATGGCATGTCAAGAAGTGCCTCGCTTTGTTTCGAAACTCACCAGTTTAATCTGACTTTCCCCAGCTCTTCTCTTGGAAGATACTGTTTCTTACTCACCTGTGCAGTGCTCTGGAGATCCAGTTGTAGACTGGGAGTCTCACCCCCCTCGGCTGCCTCCTTACGCTGTCAGATCCTTCTCTTTTCATTTCATTGAAGCTCTTTGTGTCTGTACTGAGCTGGGAACCAGAACACGGCATTCAGGGTGGGGGTAAAGTGTGGATTTTATACAGTGCTGTAATGGTGCTCTCTGTCTCGTTCCCTGTTCTTCCTCCTCTGTGCCATTACACATCTGACCGTGGCCGAGCTGCCCATCGCAGCCGAGGGCTCCATGCCCGGGCAGGAATAGCTGGCTCAGCACCCACGTTTTGCTTGTGAAGTCAAGGTCCTTGTCTCGATGGGCATAGCTGTCCTTGAATCCCAGTGCTGCTCCTCAGCCCAGCTGCTCATCCCAGGAGGCTGGGCAGCTCTGTCCCATGGGTGCCCAGGACTGGTGCCCTCAGTAGCGTAGTGCTCCCTGCCGAAGCCATCGCCCCACTGCTTGCCCCCAGCCCAGACAAAGCATGGGTGTCTGGAGGAGCACAGCTCCCAGCACCAGCTTCTCGGCACTGCCTTGGTGACCTCCTTTACTGAGACAGTGGCCTTCCGGCGGTCCTCTTCCTCTTTTGACCAACTCTTTATCCACCCAAGGGCTCCCCTTCTCCTTCCAGAGAAACTTAGAATCATAGGATCATAGAACCATTTAGGTTGGAAAAGACCTTTAAGATCAGCGAGTCCAACCATCAACCATGCCCATTAAACCGTGTCCTGAAGTGCCTTGTCTACATGCTTTTTCAATACCTCCAGGGATGGTGACTCCACCGCTTCCTTGGGCAGCCTGTTCCACTGCCTGACGACCCTTTCAGTAAAGAAATTTTTCCTAATATCCAATCTAAACCTCCCCTGCTGCCACTTGAGGCCATTTCCTCTCGTCCTATCACTGGTTACTTGATAGCAGAGACCAGCACCCACCTCACTACAACCTCCTTTCAGGCAGTTGTAGAGAGCGAGAAGGTCTCCCCTCGGCCTCCTTTTCTCCAGGCTAAACCACCCCAGTTCCCTCAGCCGCTCCTCATCAGACTTGTGCTCCAGGCCCCTCACCAGCTGCGTTGCCCTTCTCTGGACACGCTCCAGCACCTCCATGTCTTTCCTGTAGTGAGGGGCCCAAAACTGAACACAGGACTCAAGGTGCGGCCTCACCAGTGCCCAGTACAGGGGGACGATCACCCCCCTGCTCCTGCTGGCCACACTGGTTCTCATACAGGCCAGGATGCCGTTGGCCTTCTTGGCCGCCCGCGCACACTGCCGGTTCATATTCAGCCGGCTGTCGACCAGCACCCCCAGGTCCTTTTCCGCCGGGCAGCTCTCCAGCCACTCTTCCCCAAGCCTGTAGCGTTGCAAGGGGTTGTTGTGACCCAAGTGCAGGACCCGGCACTTGGCCTTGTTGAACCTCATACAGCTGGCCTCGGCCCAACGATCCAGCCTGTCCAGATCCCTCTGCAGAGCCTTCCTACCCTCGAGCAGATCAAACCACCCTCCAAACTTGGTGTCATCTGCAAACTTACTGAGGGTGCGCTCAATCGCCTCATCCAGATAATTGATGAAGATATTAAAAGAGAACCGACCCCAGTACTGAGCCCTGGGGAACACCAGTTGTAACCTGTCGCCAACTGGATTTAACTCCATTCACCACAACCCTCTGGGCTCGTCCATCCAGCCAGTTTTTTACCCAGCGAAGAGAGCGTTCGGTAGAGGGACCTGGTCAGGCTGTCACTGGACGTCCACGGTGCAGCTGGACCAGCTGCATCTCCTGAGTTCAGATGGTTTTGTTCACTTTCAGAAGAAGGTTCTATCTTCCTGCGAAGTGTGACTGCTGCTGGCAAAATCCATAGTGATTCTTTTCCAGGACGTTGCATCTATTTACTTCTCTGCTTGCTCTGTTCTTCATCATTGTTTTCACTGATTTTCCCATTATGGATGTTAGCTGGCTGGTCTGGCATTCCGAGGCTTCCCCCTGACCTGCTGTGCAACACTGGGGTTGCATTTGCCACCTCCCTTGTCCTGGACGTGGGGGCAGTTTTGGGTCACAGCTTGCACGCTGCAGTGAAGAGTTCAGCTATTTTCTCAAATATAAGCAGCCAGAGGTACTGGAAGTTCAGTGGTGGTGGGCCCATGCCCTGAAAGCGCTTGGCCTGTTTCATCTGTAGTTGAAAACTTCACAGTTGTTACACTAATATCCACCTTTCTCACGTTAGCTGTTTTTTTCCCTTTTCACTGTATGAAATGTTTTGTTGAAGTCTGCGTTCTGCAAATGCCTTATAGTTTTCTGTTGGCTGAGGCTGACGACCACATGGCTTGGTGGGTGTTTGGAAGGCCATCTAAAGTTAAGTTGGGTAATGGGCAATCAGGTAATGAAAATAAAACTGAACTCGACTGTAAGCGTGGACGAATCGTCAAAGGGAGCTGCCCCGTGCCCCTGTGAGCGAGTCGTGCATCTGCGGGGAGGGCGGTCGGAGGACATGCCGTCCCGCCTGCCGAGACCTGTGCAGGAATGAATTCCCTCTCTGGGCTCTCAGTGTCAAAGCCTGGGACCCTTGTACCTAGGCGGTAGCAGGAGCCAGGAGGAGACATCTAACCCGTGTCCAGCCTGCAGCAGGGGCTCTGGCTCGGCACCTGCTGCAGGATGCCGCTGCGTCGTGGGCTGGAGGCTGGCTCTGGCTTGCTCCGAGGTCCTTGTTGCACCACCTGGAGATGTGAGTGGGTTTAATGAAATGCATATTCTTACCAATACCATTTTGTTGTAAATGTTAGTTTCATATGTCAGATGACATCTACATTTTTTAACATCCTAAGAGTTATATTTTCTTTTCTAAAACAGTTGCTAATGAGAGTTTAAGCTAAAACGTAGGGTCGGTGGCCTGTTTCGCAGGGAGGAAGCTGGTTTGGCTTTTCTAGAGAACTTTGTTGCTGGCTAGAGTGCTGTAATTACCCTGAACCAGGTGTGACACAGAAGAGTTTAGTAATGCTGCTCTCACCACTGACTCTCTTGTTGTTTGTGGCAAAACAATCTCTGCCTTTGTGTGCTGATGTTATTAGTCACTGAGCTGTTCCTTGGGAGGATGATGAGGTAGAAGCACTAGGTGAAATGGTATTTTAAGGCATATGTTGGGATGCTTAGTTCCATGTGAGCATCTCATCTTGTTACCAGTCTCTGGCTTTTTAGCTTGTTTTTCAAAAATACTTCCTTTACCTCCTCTCTTGTTCTTGAGCAGGAGCCTGGAGGGAACAGGGAAGAAGGACAGGACCTTTTCGTGGCTTCTTACAGTGTATTTGTGTTGTATGTGTTCCAGGGAGGACCGGTGTCAGATAGCTTTGGGAAGCTCTGTTGGGAACTTCCCGTTTGGGGTTCTGCGCTTCTCTCCTTTTCGTAGAGCTGAATGCCTTTCCAGTCCTACCTTCTGCTGGTGTCCGCTATTCCTGTAATTCCTGTGCACTTCGTTGGTGGTGTCTGAGCAATGCCACATGCAACAGAACAAGAAGGACCTGAGGACGGGTGGTCCGTCTGGTCGGTGCAGAGCTGGCTTGGGGGATCCAGGCTCCATCCTCTGCCAGGGTGGGGGCTTTTCCTACGGGTGTAGGAATGTCCCTTATCTGCTGGGCCTGTGAACATGACAACGGCATGCTCACGTGTAAAAGACAGCTCAGCTAGAACGAGAAGTGGGGCAGAGAGGCCATACTTGTGCATTGCTGCACAGTGCTGTGCTGCATTATGGCCGTGTGGCCTTCGAGCCTCGGGCCCTGTCCGTCCTGGGTGGGACGAGCACTGCCTGGCCTCACAGGCGCAGGGCAAGGGTGGCAGCGTGTTTCAAGGGCAGTGGCAGGGTCCGCACAGCCATCGCGCGGACTTTCTTCAGTGTCAGTGTTCAGCACAGCTGCTTTCCCCCGCTTGTGGGGCAGGACCGTTTAATTTTTGAGGTTTTCTGAGGGTTTTGTTTCCTTCCTGCTGCACGCAGCGCTCTGCACGGGGGTCCTGATGCCCCAACGGGGCCAGGGAGTGCCGCCCCGAGCCAACTGCTTGATGGGGAAGCGGCAAGAGGGGCTGCTCCCCTGTGCAGCTCCCTCCTTGGGAGACTTCTTGGCTTCGGTCCTGTGAGCAAACTCCCTAGCCTTTCTGTGAGGGCTGGCCTTCAGCTGGGAAGGTCTGGAGGTCTCTTCTGCTCTTCCCATCTGCCGAGGAGCTGGCTCTGCGGCCATCCATCCTTCGTAGGCTGCTGCGGGATCTCTGCCTTTCTGTCAAGGCAGGGGGGGATTTTTCAGCCTCTTCCATCTCCTGGCCAGGAGGCTGTGTTCTCCTCCTGACCTCCGGATTGATTTACCTGTCCTCTGAGTCTTACTTCTACACTGTCTGTCTCTTAGTTTCACCCCTTCAGTATTTTTCTTTTCACTTCTTTCCTGCACTGCTTTTGGAATAAGCTAGAGGATTTTCAGTGTCGTAAATGATGATTATGGAAGGGATTTTAAAGCCAGGGCAAGGGCTGGGCTTGAGGACCTGAAGAGGTCTCCTTTAGTCCTCTTCCCAGATTTTCACATGGGCTTCTGTCTTCTGATTTCAAAATACTGAGGAGATTTCACAATATCTAGCCTAATCACCTTGCGTCTGCTCGTACCTGCAGCCATTGCTCGAGCGTCTCCTGCGAGGCCGGTGAGGAGCACGGAAGGAACTGCGTAAACGCAGCCTGGGAACAGCCTGGGGCCTGCGCTGGCGTTATGGCCAGCCTGCCCCGTGGCTTGGAGCGGAGGTACCAGACTAGCTGCAGCTAAGCAGAGTCTGAGATTTAGTCAGAACACTGGTATTAACTTCCCGGCTTGCAGAAGCGCCCGGGGGGGTGGTTTAATGAGCAGAAGCATCGCTGCCTTGATCTTCTGTTACGCCCCGGAGACAGCATCTCAAAGCGTTATCTTCCAGGGCTTCCCTGTGGCACTGGGGTCTGCACCGGCTTAGGAAGCTCCGTCTCCGCACTGTCCTGCAGCGTGCGGCTGCGGGGTCCGCAGCAGGGCTGCCCTCGCCGGGGGGCTGGCGGCCATTTGGTGCTCAACTTCTCTTCTTCGTGGGCGGGAGGGTGCCCGTGCCCTGCGTGCGTGGTGCTGCGGGGTGGCTTGGGTGACGTGGGCATGACCTGACGGCGGGTGGGAAGGAGGTGGATTGCTTCAGCGCCCTGAATCCCAGCGGGGAGAAAGTGGTAGTTTCCTCGTCACCGGTGGCGAGGTTTGCAGGCAGGACCCGAGCTGGGGGTGTGCAGAGCGTGGGGGAGGAGGGAGAGAGCTGATGCTGAAGTCAGGCTCTTGTGTGCCTTTTCTGCTTACTTCCTGGCTTCTGTTAACTGTTTGCTGGCTGGGCCCGTTCCTCCCTGCTCCATGGAAACTGTAGGTAACAGCCTGCTCTGAGTGATCTCTCACTTCAAGAGGCCATGAAAGGTCAGGCCTGCAGGTGTCAAACCCACGGCTCCAGGGCTGCAAAGGGGACAAGGGCAGGGGGAAGGGGCACGGGCAGGGTGCAGGGGCTCCAGCTGGCAAGCAGGGCAGCGAGGGGCTCTGCCGGAGCTCGGACCTGGAGCAGCGCCTCATTTCTCCAGTCTGAGGCCCTGGGGATCGCAGGGGGCTGCTGCGCTGGTGGACGTTTTATCGGGGCAGAGGGTGAGGATAGTGTCTCTTGCGAACGGGTCAGTTGGGGTGACCAGGAAGGGTTATCGCGGCGGAGCTGGTGTGATTTGTGGTCTCCAGAGCTCCACCGCTGTGCCCAGGGCCTGGCTGTGGCTGAACTCAGCTGCGAACGGTGTCCCTCCGCTCAGGGCCTGGGGAAACACCTCCGTCCCCTTCGCTCTCCTCCTGTCAGGGCAGAGCACGGTTCTGTCCCTGCCCTGTGGGGCCAGCAGACAGGGCCTTGCCCCCACCGCCGCCTCTCCGAGTGACGGCTGCGGCACGCTGCCTGCTGCTGATGCGCTGGCAGCCGGGCTGGGCGCTGCGTGCGGCAGCGCGGGTTGTGACGTGGGGCTGCGGCGCTGCGCACCCCACGGCCACGCAGCGGAGCCTGCGCCCCCGGACGCTCCCTGTTTGGGCAGAGCCTCATCAGTATTCCTGGTGCGCGGCCCAGCCGGCTGGAGCTGGTCTGCAGAGCCTGGCAGCTCCGGCACAGTCCTGGCATGGCTTTCGGGGTCCTCCTGCAGCTGCAGATGGGCTCGGCCACCTTCCCGCGGCACTGCATGGAGCCCTCCTGCTCCGCTGCTCCAGCCTCACGCTGGTGTCGTGGGTCAGGCTGGAGAGCGTGTGCTGGGCGTCCTGGGCATCCCACAGCCTGGCCCAAGTGCGGTGTTGCCACTGGACCCTGCCCGGTCTTTGTCTCCTGACAGCACTGCCTGGGCAGCGGTACTAAGCCTGGTCTCCTGCCCGTGGTCCCACCGCTGGCACGGTCTGCATGGGGCTGCTGGCCTCGGGCACTCTGCAGCCCCGCTAGCACATAGGTCCCGGGGCTGGCTAACGTCTGTCCATCCTCCTGGTCTGCTGCTGGCATCTGCCTGCTGCCAGGGCACTGAAAACTTACAGCTCTGCCTGTGCTGGGAGCCTCATCCCTCCACTGCCAGCTGCCGAGGCGTTCTTAAGACGCCGCAGTGCCGGTCCCTCGTCCGTGCTGCACGTATGGGTTGCTGCAGTGGGTCTCCCAGGCTTGGGCCCCTCTGCAGAGTGACAGCACCTTCAAACCCAGGTGGGATGGTGAGTGCAGCCGTCCCATCCTCCAGGCTGAATGTCCCCTTGCAACAAAACCTTTGCCTCTGCAGACAGCGGGAGCAGAGATGCCAATGCCAGCTGGGTCTGGAGGAACGCAGCGGAGCATTTGACCAGTCACGGTTCAGACTGCTTTTCCGTTTCGGGGCTCCACCCTGAATTTTGCACTGGGGACCAGCCAGCAGTGGAAAGTTCCCTGACTTTCGGACTGTCTTCCAGTGCAGCTGTTGTTTAGCCTCTCATGGCTTTTTGTTAATTTAAGCCAGATGTTCATTGCCATAATGTTTGTAACACGAGTGTGACTCATAAAAGTACTGGTAAGAGACTAACTTGCTTCTGTCCCCAGGCACCTGCCCCAGGTCAGGATTGCAAAAGCACCATGTCCCTGTTACACCCCAGCTCTTGGAGCTCATCTGCTTCCGGAGACCCGTGTGGCACAGGGGACTCCAGCAACAGCCACCTTCCCACCAGGCGGGTGAATTGTAATCTTTCATTCGCGTTCGAGATGCACACAGCACCAGTCAAAGCCAGTATAATCATGGAGTAAACTGCCTAAGAAGAGACGCTTAAAGATGTGTGGGCCGTATTTCAGTGGTGGCTGTCTCTCAGCACTGGTGGCTTCTGGTTTCCTGGTCTCATTCTCAGAACAGTTCCTCCCTCGGTCGCCGTTTCAGCCGTGGTGGCTGAAGAGGCAGCCAGAGCCCACGTGCTGTTGGGATCTGGCGTGGTTTGAGCCCTTCCTTGGGTGCAAGTGCCCTGCCTGCAGCCCTCTGCCGTTAGAAGTTGTATCTGAGGCTCCGTTTGTTCTATTTTATTTTAAATGTCTTTTGTTCTTTCTGTAGGAATAATGCCAAGGGGATCATGTCAATGTGTATAGCATATGGAAACCTTTGCCTCTTAACAGGCTAATTAGGTAAAAATATCATTATGTTGTTACATAAGCAAAGACCAGTATCTTCCTGGGATGTAGCAGTACGGATGTTGTATGTGTATTTCTTCTCAGTGCTGCTGGAGGCCCCAGCAGAGTATTGTGCCCAGGTTCTGGCACCGCAGTTGAAAAAAAAGGTAGCAGGCAAATGGTAGAGAGTTGAAGGGCATGCATCGAAAACAATAATAGCTTCAAAAATACGATCCTCGGTGGGACAGTGGAGATGATGTCAGTTGAGGGGAACACTGTGTTTCTCAGTACGTTTCAGGTTGTAGGGAAGAATGCAGTCTGTTACTCTTCACAGCGGATGAGGATATGGCAGAAGTAATTGGCTTTATCTGCAGGCAAGGGGATTTGGACAAGGTCGTGGGAGGAGGAAGAACAGGAGCAGTACTGCAGTGGGCTTAGGGAGGTCGTTAAGGATGGGTCAGACAGACAGACGCCTGTCGGGGTGATCCACGCACGTCTGGTCCCACCTCGGCAGGGGAGTGTGTGGTACCTCGTCTCTTCCAGCAGATATTTCTGTGATTCAGTGATAGCTTAAAGCCCGGAACTTGCCAGAATATTTTAAAAACATGAGATCCATATAGAAGGTGTACCATCTGGCATTGTTAGAGTAGAAGTTAAACCCAGGATTCTGGGAAGGGATGAATATAGATGGTCCCACTTCACTACAGGAACAACTTCCAGTCTCTTGGAGCAAGGAGCTGTGCAAAGTGCGGTTGGGAAGGAGCTTGCGAGGTTACTGCTCTGGTTCCCGGCCCAAAGGCCGGTTACCTGTGCTTGAATTACTTCTGACAGACGTCTGTGCGATCGGTTCTGACATCTCCAGTGATGGAGGCACCACGGTCTCCGCAGCCAGCCTCGTCTGGTGTTCAGCGCTCTTTGGAAGACGTTCCCTCGAAATTGCTTTCTGCAGAATTCCTCGCTCCTCGCTGCAGTGCGGCTGCTCCTGGGAGACGGGACACCAGATGATGTGGATGAGGGTCGGATCCAGTCTGGCAGCTCGCGTGTTCCTGTGACCTTGGCACAGATGGCAGAGCTGTAGCTTTGGCGGGTTGTCAGGCGCCTTCTGCTCAGTTTCAGACATCGGTGCCCGTTGGCTTGGGAGGGAGGGGAGCTGGATGTGTCCCGCCTTGTGCCCGAGGAGCACTGGCATGGTGTGGGGAGGGGCATCTTTGAGCTGATCGTGGTCTGGCTAGCTGCTCGACATGTTCAGCGCCGTGTAGCTGGGAGGGTGTACTGCTGAACTAGAGATTTTACTGTTCGAAAGGTACAAAAAAGTCAAGGGAAGAGAAGGACCTCCAGCTAAGGGAGGAGGCTGCTGGGTGATAGCTCTGCTTATGCACTGTGGTGGTGGTGGTCTGTGTTATTAAAAGGGGTGGTAGCGGAAGGGGAAGCGGATGGTGGAACCTGTGGGCTTGGCAGAGGGTGGAGGAGGGAGAGGAAGGGTCTCGGCTGAGGTGTTGGCGGTGTGGTGGGGAGGGGAAAGGCTGAAGCTGGTGGTGCCTCAGGGCGAGGTGGGATTTCGTTGTGTCCCGAGGCTGGGGGCAATGACCAGGGCTGGGTGCAGCCACAGAGAACTGCAGAGGAGGTGGGGTGTTGCTCAAGAAAATCGTGAGGGCATACTGTGAAGGAGGATGAGGGATCGAAGAGAGGGCAAAGTCCAAAAGGGTGGTAGGATTTCGGGAGAGTCGAGGCAGTGGAGTCAAAGACTCCTGGATAAGGAGGGGGAAAAGGAGGTGCTGATACTAAGATGTTCCCCGGAGAGGCCTTGCGAGGCAGGAGAAGACCTCGGCTGGTTTAGCAGCCAGAGCTTTCAGAAAGGTAAAAATAACTTAAGGGGGAGTCAAGCCCCTTTTTTTTTTTCTTTTCTTTTCTCCCCAGAGGGAGCGCAGACCATGCTTACACTGAGAAGGAGGAAAGCCAGGGAGAGGGAAAAGGCTCTAGGAAAGGAGGAGGAGAGGGGCCTGGGGCGATGCTGGAGACAGGGGCTGCGCTGCAGGCGGCGAGGGGGGGCTGGGGAGAGCTGGAGGGGGTGCTGCCGTGGGGGACTCCGGAAGGAGCGGCCTGGAAGGAGGGCCGCCGCTTCGCCGTGGCGCGTCCGATCAAGGGAGGACACTTCGCTCTGGAGGAGGACGGGAGCGAAGCTCTGCCTGCGACGGCTTCGCTCCTCCCGCTGCCGCCCTGGGCCCCCGGCCGCTCTCCGCAGCCCGCTGCGGGGCGGGAGGGCTTCGGGAGCCGGCGCTGAGGCTTCGCAGGGGATGCCGAGCCTGGTGCCGCTCATGGCGGGGGGCTCTCCCGGCGCCGCGGGAGGGCGGCAGCGGCGAGCGGGACCG
>VYZV01007272.1:78722-120567 GCA_013401275.1 Pandion haliaetus | reverse complement strand
CGGCGTCCCCGCTCGACGGGCCCGACGGGGCGCAGCGCCCGCGCCCCAGCAGCATGACTTTCCTGCCCTCGGCCCGGCAGCCGCCCCCCGCCGAGAGCCCCGGCTTCCTCCGGGGGGGCTCGCTGTGGGGCAGCCGCCGCTGGAACCCCTTCGGGGGCGGCGGCCGGAGCAGCCCCGGCCCCAGGAGGAACTTCAGCTCCCTGCGCAAGAGCTTCAGCTTCCGCCTGCGCCGGGGCCACGAGCTGCGGCGCTCGGAGTCGGGGGGGCTCCTGCGCCCCGCGCGGCTCCGCACCAAGAGCGAGGGGGACGCCAGCTCCCTGCACACCTGCCCCAGCAAGCGGGACCTGCTCTACCCGGAGCTGGCCAGGGCCGGGGGCCGGCTGCGCGCCGACCCCGGGCAGGCGGGGGGCCTCTGGAGACTCCTCACGAGCCGCTTCCGAAGGCGAGAGCGCGGCGGCGCGTGCCCCAAGGACCCCCACGGCGGCGCCGAGCCCACCTTCCTGGGCAGCGGGCCGCTGCGGGCGCTGGGTAAGTGAGTGCAGGAGCGGTGCTGGCCCGGCGAGAGCCTCCCTGCGTGCACGGGGTCTGCGGGGATGGGTGCCCACGGCCCGTCCCAGTCGAGGTCCTGGGCCGGGCGCCGGCACCGGGTTGTGTCCCGAGCTCTGGGGGGTTCGCGCTCGGGCAGGCTTGGCTGTAGCGAGGAAGCGTGAGTGTTCCTGGGGCCGTTTCGCCCTCCAGTACCTGGTGGCTGCGGGCACTGCCGTCACCGTCGGTGCTAAAGGAGCTGCAGCGTGGTTAGCTGGGAGGTACTGCTGCGGGGGTCCGGCTTCGCTTGCTGGCCAGACACCTGGGAGCTGAGTGCACGTGTCCTACATCCTTCTTGCCCCGGTGGTGTCCGAGCAAGGGCAGGGGGAGCTGAGCCTCGTGCAGTGGCATTAGGGGAGCAGAGGGAGCTGAAACTCCATGGGAGGGGGAGAGGGGTCCTGTGAGTGGGCTCCCGAGCAAGTGCTGAACTGTTTGAGAGATTGCCAGAGCAGAGGCGCAGAGCAGCACGAGGGGATTGGGGAGCACAGAAGCGTGCCCGCACCTCCCTCCCCTAAGCAGCTCCCTGGTGCCAGTCTTCGTCTGGGCAATGCTCTGCCGGGGTCTTCCCTGGGGCCGAGTGGAGGCCGTGTGTTCGGGAGCACGGCGGTGCCCACCGGGTGCGGGGCAGCCTGCGGAGAGCGGTGGTGGCATCCCGAGTGACGTGACAGAGGGCGGGACCGGCTGGGCAGGGGGGACAGGGCCCCCGTGGGGATCAGGCATGCGGGGGGAACCGGCAGCTGAAGCAGCCATCAGGTGCTCCGCTATCCGGTGTTCGGCCTCGCTGCTGTGGGCTGTTCTCCCGTGCCGGGGCTGCCCGGGCGTCTGGGTGCCACGCTGCCTGTGCCCCTGTGCCCCGTCCCGCTCCCTGGCTGCGCAGCGTGCCCGGCGCTGCAGAAACGAATGTGCAAGTGAGCCCTGCTGCCTGGCAGGGGCTGGGAGGCGAGAACAGCATCTACAGGCTTTTTAAGGCATTGAACGCTGGCCTCCACGCACAGAGCTGGGGGCTGGGCCGGGCCGGGACCTGCTGCTCTCGGGGAGGCAGGGCAGCCGCTTTCTGGTGCCTGCGAGCCTCTCCGGGTTTCCATTGCTCTGCTCTGGAGTCCGGGCATCGTGGAGGCAGTTCCCCGGCTTGGCTCACGTGCCAGAGGGAGGGATTGGGCCTGGCGGGCTCCCAGAGGAATCTGCGCGCTCCAAAGGCAGCAGCTGCCCAGAGCCTTGTGCCCAAGACATTTTCCAGGAGGGCTGGGCTCCAGGGACCAGTGCAGGAGCAGCGCTGCTGCCAGCCTGAGCTCCGCTGCTGCCCAGGTGCTGTGTGGGGAGCTCAACGGGCTCCTTCCTGCCGGTCCTCCTTGGCTCTGGGGCTCGCTGTGCCTTCCCAGGAACGGTCCTGGAGGCTCTGGAGGCTCCGGGCGGTGGCCGAGGCTGCCTCTGCGTGCCACGGGGCGAAGGGGTGGGACACTGCTGCTGCTGTGCTCCCCTGCCGTGTGCTCCTCCCGGGGGGCCCTGCTGCTGGCAGGGGTGCCCGGGGTGCTGGCTGGGTGGCGGGAGGTTCCCAGGCGAGGGGAGGCTGTGCTCATGGCTGCGGAATGTGGGTGTATCCGGGCAGGGAGGGCCGGGCCCTGCCCATGCAGTGGGGGGCCTGTTCCTGCTTGCCGGCAGCTTCCAGCGGGAGCTGGGCCAGCAGCAGCCATCCCGGCGGCCGCGTTCCCAGGGGAGCAGCTGAGGTTGAGCGCTCGTGTTGGTGTCCTCGCCTCTCACCTGGCTGCTCCGCTGGGACAGGTGGGTGGTCCCTTTGGGTCCATCGGCTGGAGAGCCTTCGGAGGCTTTGCTGGGGAGCGCTGGAGAGGGCTTGGAGCCCTCTCTAGCAGCGACCAGCCAGCTAATGCGTGACCACTGCTTGTCAGGGTGCTTAGCATTTGCCGCCGTGGCTCGCACCGGAGGCGCGAGCTCGGGGATGACTTTTCCGGACTGCCTCTGGGACTGTGGCTCGTTGCAGCAGAGTGAGCCCTCTTTGCTGGAGCTGCACAGTTCACACTTTGGCTTGGTTTTCGCTTGGAACACCATTTTTGCCATTATCTGCCTGGTACCCAGTACAAGCAGTACGGGCCTCTGTACCCAGCCGAGCTGTGTCCTCCTGGGGTCAGCGAGATGTGAACTCTGCCGACCACAGTCGCTGTTGCTTATCCTGTCTGCCTGTTGTCTCTCCACTCAGCGTTTTTGGTCTGTGGGCTCTGGCTTGCTCCCGTGGGAGCTGTGAGCCTCTAAGCCGGGACACCGTAGGCTGGAGGTGCTCCAACATGGACTTGCTGGACGCGGCAGCTCAGGAGGTCTCTGCCCCATTCCTGTTTCAGACTTGCAGGCCAATAGTGTTTCTAACACCCTCTCGACATTTCAAAAGCTTCAGTGCTTTATGCTAGTGATGCCCACCTTAGCCCTAGGAAAGCTGCTGAACAGTCCCAACGTGCCCTCCCGAGGGGGTGCAGCTGCAGTTGCGGTTATCAGCTCTTTGGAAAAGCTGGATATATGAGTCCAGGCAGAGATCCAAGCCAACACTGCTACTCGGTTTCCAGTACCTGGAGTATTTTGTTTATAGTAAGCTGAGATACCCATCCAGCGCTGCACTCTGCCGTGTAGACGTACCCAAGGGCCAAAAAGCCCGGCCCACCGGGGAGTCAGGAGGATGGTCTCAGTGCTGCTCCCCCAGCCCTGCTGAGACGTCCTTTGGACTACATGGGTAACGTTTGCTCCCTGCGGATGGAGGGGTTCAGCCGGGACCAAGCACAGGGAGGGGTGATCGGGGCAATGCACAGTTTGTTACCCAAAAAAGACTTAAAGAGCTGATCTTTGTGCAGCAGGATGAAGGCTGATGGGGGGGTGTGATTTTTCTGTTAATGCACCAAGGGAGGGCAGGAGCCCTTGGAGCTAGAGAACAAAGTCAACACAGGGTCCAGCCACCTTGCACTGATCACAAATAGTCGTGGACAGTGGTTCAGAGGAATGGTTCTAGGTATGGAGGTATCGTCTGGTGCGGTTCTGAAGAAGCTCTCTGATAGGCACAGGCTTGGAAAAACTGGGCTGGTTTAGGGTTGGAGTTTTCCCTGGGCATGGAGTGATCATGTGATGGGTACTGCATCTCCAACAGCCCAGGAAGAGTTTCTCACAACCGTATTCCCCTCTCCCAGAAGGATGCCCTGCTTTTGAAAGTGCTTTAAGGTAACTCCCTTTACTCTCCTGTTTGGTGTTTGGCCATGCAGAGGACTAATGTGTGGGGCGTGTGTGAGAGAAGGCTACTGGGAGAAGAGGGGATGCTTTCACATTAATAAAGTGAAGTTTGCATAGTGAATTGAGTAGATAATGATATGTATCGTCTCTTGTTGGTACCTGCCTCAGCTTAGCAGGGAGTGTTGGTGAGAATCAGAGATGTCACAGTGGGTTTAAGAGACCATGCCTTGGATGCTGAATCCAGTCTGGTGTCCACACTTCAGAGAAACTGAAGAAGTCTGGAAGGTGTCAAGGAAGGAGTTGTTGGGACACCGATCTGAAAGGCCTAATTCTCAGGATGAGACGGAGGAGATGTGTGCGGTAGGTGTGGAGGTGTTCTGATTGCAGTCTACAGGCATCCGTAGGAAGAGGGAACTTCAAGAAACAGTGCCCTTTTAATCTTAACTTGCCTTTGCTTGTGGTGTTAAACAGCTAGAGCTGAGGTCAGAGAGATTTGGAACAGGTTTTTGCTGGTGAGGTAGGTCCCCACAGAGCACTTGTGCTGGGGAAGCGGTGGGTGATCTGTCTCTCCACGTCACTAGCTCTGCTGGGTTGTCCCTTTCAGCAGACCCTTTCCAGCTGGCGGAGCAGAGAGAATTTGGTACGGTTCTTTGGTCTGCATATATTCAGAGGTGGACTGGAAAGTAGTAGGTGCCGAGAAGCTTAAAATGCGTGGCTCTTCTGAAGTCTGTGCACTGCACAGCATACATGGTGCGATGGCACCAGCTGCTGCTGCGTGCGCTGTAGCTAAGGAGCAAGGGTAGCAGTTTGTAATCATGCCCTTTTCTTCCAGGGATAAGCAAGATCCTCTCCTTTCTCTGCGGCAGAGTATTTAAAGCTCCGGTGAGGTAATCCTTGCTAAGGTCACATCCTGCACAGGGTATCCACATTGCTCTCTGACGGGAGCACTAGTCTTGCCTGTGTTGGTCCTCGACCTGGAGAAATCTCTGTTCCTGCCAGCATTGCCAGGGTTGAGTCTTTATCAAGCCTGGCCTGGAAAAGGTGGTTCTGCCCAGGCATGTCGCACTCTGCTGCCCTTTTATCTGCGTGTGCGGGCAGGTGGGTACTTTGGAACTTGGTTTGTGGGGGCACTGCTGTGTTTGCTCAGCCTCTGACCTGGTTTCAAGGCTGGGTTTAGTGTCCAGGGTTTCAGTGTCCAAGTTAATTCCACGGTGGCTTGGATAATGAGTTAGTTAATTATTAGTTGCTGTGTGTGGAGACCAAATGTGTCTGGCACTAGCGCTTCTGAAGCACAAGGTAGATGAACCTGCTACGCTTCATCCTATGAAGGGAGCAGCCTGGGTGAGGAGTCAGTTTTGCCCAGCCAGCCCCTTCCTCCTCCCAGCTTTGCAGCAGCAAGTGGATGCAAGCAGCAGCGGGTCCGTACTGCCATGGCTGATTTCCCACCGAGCTGTCTGTAAAGGCAGAGGGGGCTGTTGCGCCCAGCCTCTGAGGTGGAGCGTTCTGGTCTTGCCTCCTTAGTACGTGACACTGCCCGTCCCACAGCTCTGGTCTGGTCTGTAGGTCACTGAAGGTGTCCAGGATGACTGACTGACCAAGGGACATAACTACGTAGAGTGCTTCGTGTCTGTGTGTGCTCTTCTCCACAGTAGGGACTCTGTGCACTGTAACTTCCAAACTTCCGTATGGGTTTCCACCTTCTGCAGTAGAGCTGCCTCCGCCTGGAAATCGCCAGGAGCAGAAGCTTCTGGGCAGTAAGGAAATTGGCCTGAATCTTCTTTTTCCAGGACAGGTCAGACTGATTGCCTCTCTTGTGTGGTTGTGTCTCGTGTCTTGGAGCCAAGGCCACCGTGTCGCTGTGCTAAGGCTCTTGGTGTGCAAGTGGTGCCATCAGTCCAGTGCTTCTGCTTTTGAGGTCAGATGTTCCTGGGGAGGTTGGTTGTTCAGCTGCAGCACTGATGGCCTGGTCTCTTCTGTATTATTAAATAAAGAGGGGAGGGAGGAAGAGGGATGGGGTGTGTTTTAATGCGAAATACCAAACAATACAGCTAGTCCAGCAGTGAGGCTAATCAAGTAAATCACTACTCCCTGATGCCTGCATGAACCCTAGTGATGAGGGAGATGACAGTTCATTAAGATGTTACCCCAGCTGGAGGCAATCTCTGCTAAACGAGCTCGTACCAAGGCTCTGGCACTGCGTAGAAGGTGCTAATGGTGACCTGCCTGCCTGGATTTCGGTTAGTGCGTTAGGTCAGGTCAGGTCACTGGTGGCTTGCTGTGTGCTTCCACGTGGTCACTGTTTCTCCCTGGGAGAAGATGGGGATCCTCTGCCTCTCTCACTGGGTAATGGTGCCCGAGCGGAAGCATTGCAGGTGGGGAGGATCTGGCAGCCCTGGAGGGGAACGGTGTCGTCGGAGCGGGGACTCCCACACGCAGATCGACCTCCTGCAGCTGTGGACCTGGGCCTTCCTCCTTACGCTCTTTTGGCTGTGTAACAGCAGCACAGATACGCAGAGTGTGTAATGTACTAACAGAATTTATACCGATAAAGTGCGGGAAATTGCCGTATGCTGCATTTTAGTAGCGAACGATCAACACTTGGGATGGACAAAGCTGACATCAGCGAGTTGTGTCAGCATATTTTGGCAGTCAGGTACTTGGCCTGTGGCTGTTCTGGGTGGTTGAGAAACTGCTCTTGAGGTGCCTTTCTGACAGCTCTGTGGGTGTCATCCGCACCGCCCGCACACGGCTGCTGCACTCACTTCTGCGAGAAGCTGCTGGTAGAGGAGGAAAGCAAGTGCAAGAAAATGGCGGGGGGGGGCCTCTGCGCTGGGAGCATTCTCTGAAAGCCAAGCGATGGAGTCGTCCCTGTGGGTGCAGACGGCTGCGGGACACAGGGCCTTCGGGTGATGTGAGAGCTGACCGACGAGGCGTCTTTGGGCCTGCGAATGGGCACAGCAGCACTGGGCGTGCGTCACCCAGATGTCAGCGTGGCGTGCACGGGTTGTGTGCGTCCCCTTGCACGGTGAGAGAAGGGCGATCGGTGTGCCCAGGGAGCAGAGCAGTGGGGGTGTAAAAAGGACCGAGGGCCAGTTGCAGTGACAGATTTGAAAGACTCAGCTGTGGCATGGACCGCAGCCTGACACGTGAAAGTGGGTTGTGCTCCGTATCCTCAGGCCTTCCTGGACTAGCTGGTGGTCTTGAGTACCTTGTCTAGGCGGTAGGTGGGAATGGTGTAAGTCAAGGCTTCGCGTTCAGTAGTGGCAACTCTTGGTGCTGCAGGATCTGCCACATCTTCTGGAGGCTGCTCTTTGCGGCGCTCGGAGCAGGAGGAGATGGATGCTACAGGCTGCTCGTTGATGGAGCTGAAGGCATTCATTTTTCCTCTTTTCGACAACCAGAGCCAAGCTTCTCCCCGTGGTCTTCTGGGAGTGCTAGAAGTGTATGTGTGGAAATGCTGCTTTATTAACCGAGTAACTCGGGGAAGCTGACACTAATGCCTCCTGGTTTTGAGGAGTTTCAGCTTTCAGGCACCGTTAAAGAAAGCCCCCAAACTCTCTGCAGGAAGCTTGTCGGAAGCCAGAACTGAAGCGTGGCCGGTTGCTGCCAGCAGTCAGGTGGCCAGGGGAGCTTGGTCCAAGTGCTCTTCCTCAGTAGCCACCGTTCTGCGCAAGACTGACTCATGGAGCAAGCTGGGTGTTTTGGGAAGTGGCATTGGAGGGCATGCTGCAGGACACCACGACGCTGCTTCTGCACTCTTGCAGAAGCTGGGAAGCTTCCCAGGCATGCTGCAAGGTGCAGGCAGAGGACACGTGCCCGCCCCGGCGTGCAGACACGCGCAGCCTCCTCGCCTTACTTCTCTGCTTTGCCCAGGCACTGCCTTGCTTCATCCCTAATCTGGGCAGTAGGAAACATCTCCAGCAGCCCTACCCACTCGGCTAATGGGGAAGGGCAGAGGGTGAGTGGGTCAGTGTGAGGAGTGGTGCTCCATACGGGCAGGCCAAAGTCAGGGTGGGATGTCCTCCTGAACAAGAGGTGCTTCTGTTCACGTAGGTGTTCGTTAGTGGAAGGGTTTGTGTGTACGGGTACAGCCTGGGATGGGAGGGGGACAGGAGGTTCTTCTGATCCTGACACTTGTGACATTGGTTCTGGAGGGGGTCAGAGAGCGAACTAACTGGCCCTTCCAACATCTGGCTCTCGGTAACTTTTCCAGGCGATTGTGAAGGAATCCCATGGCCATCTTCAGTTCAAGGCGACTTCCACCTTAGTCTCTGTTCCTTTGGTCACATAGTCGGTAAGCTCTTGCTTTTACCCCCTGGGTACTGGAATAAGAATGGGTTCATCCATACCTCTATGAGCGCTTACATTGGGGGTATCTCGACCCCGAAATGCTGCAGGTAGAGCGCCTTATCCTTACAGCTGGCTCTCCCGCAGTGAAGCGGCTGGGCGATCTGGGCAGGGTCAGTCACTGGAGCCACGTGGGACCTTCCACTACAGCCGTCTGCCTTCCTCCTGTTGCGGGTGAGATGCTTTACCCAGTGATGTGTGGACTGGGCGCGTTCTCTTCCGCTAAATGGGGGGTACTGGAGGAGGACAGCAGAGGGGGTGGAAGGTGCACAACAGCTTCTGCATGAGGAGTGATCCAACAGCTGGGACTCCACAGTGTGGAAAAGAGGGGTTGCAGTGAAAGATGGGGTGGTGCTGGTCAGGCTGGCTAGGGAAGATAGCTCAGCGCCTCTGGTGCAGGAGCTGGGGGCATCCAATGAAGTCAAGCCCAAAACAGAAGAAAGCGGGTTTTCCGAGGAATGGGTATTTATACTGCTGAAACTCCTGGCTAAAGAATGATGTGGAACTGAAATTTTACATGGTTTTAAAAGGAGGCAGAACTCAACTACTCAAAGGAGAGTTTTTTGAGGTTTACTAAATAGACAAACCACAGAAGATCCCTGAGCTGAAGAAGTCAGCAGCTGCAAACACGTGTGGGGTCAGTATCATGTACTCTTACTATGTTCCTACCCTTCCTGCGTTCCCACGTGCCTAACTGATGCTGGAGATGGCGTGCCAGGCTGGGCAGACCCTCGGTCCGAATCCAGATGGCCGTTCTCGGGTAACGATGCTGGGTGGCCTCCTGCCTCTCCCTCCTGCCCTCAGCAGAATCTGGTGCCGAGCAGCCTGTCTGTCCAGCTGCCGTCGCGAATGGATTTCCAAGCAGTAGTGGTGCGAGCTGCAGGTGACTGCCTACCTCCCTGCACCAGGCAGTGCCCGCTGCGAGCCCTGTCTTGCGCTCGGGCAAGCCCCGCTCCCTGCCTCGGAGGAGGGACAGCCCCGTCCCCCGCCTGCAGCCGAAGAGCAGTCAGGGTCTGGGGGCGGCGAGCTGCACCGGACAGGAAGGGTCTCGCCCTGCTTAGCCCGGTGTTGAAGCCAGACTGCAGCGTGCGAGCTCCTGGGTGGAGATGGCTGCTGCAAGCTGGGGCACAGCGCAGCTTAGAGAGGTCCGGTGCCGGTGAGTCGGCGGGTTCCGGGCGCGTCCTCCCCGCTGCTGCGCGGGACAGGCGTGAGTGGGGACAGCGAGAGCGTCGCTGCCGGTGTTGCCATCCCTCTCCTTCGCACCAGCGGGGCCGTCACTCAGGTGCAGGGATCTGCGGCGGCAGGAGCTCTGGCTGCGCCATGCAGAGAGGTGCCAGCGCCCTGGCGCGCGCTGCTGAGCAGAGACGGCACGGGTGCAGCCGGTGTGCCGCGCTGCTCCAGGACCCGCAGGCTGACGATGCCGTGTCGATCACCAGGGCCGGCTGGTGGCCTGGACTAAAATTCAGGCTTGGCACACGTTGGGAGCTGATTCACAAGCAGAGGTGCGCAGGTTGTTCGTTGGTGTTCTGGGTTAAGCATGCTAATGATAGTTAATAATTTAATGTGTTGTATGGCTGAATGTAGTTAAATTGGCATTGTGTCGCAGTTATTTGTGTTAAGATTTACTCGGAGGCCTTCACGGCAAGTCAAAAATCAAACTGTTACTAACGAACTCCTGAACCTCGGTTAAAAAACAAAGATCTACTAGAATAATTAGCAGAGGAGGCAACTAGCAAAATCTGGATGGTTTCTCTATCCTGAGCATCTGAGAACAGAAAAAAAGAAGAGTATAGCCTGCCCTCTCCAGGCCTCTCTCTGCCTCTCTTTCTTAAGGCCAAGTTGGTGAGTGCATTTGATTTGTGCTCCACTCAGAACCCCTCAAAAAACCTGCTCGGTCGTTGCCAGTTTTTTGTAGTTCAAGAACAAGGTTTATGTAGTGAAACAGTGCAAGTGTGCTGCCTCATCTAATCTGGAGGGAGGGAACGCCAGTAAAGGAGAAAGTACCGATGGTGCTTTAACCATCACAGTCAGCTGACAAAGGGACTAAGCAGAGCAGAAGTTACAGGTGGAGGTGACAGCTTTTTTTAGACCCAGTAATGCAGTTGGAAGTACAGATGTGTTGTTACCTTTTCGAAAAGGCTCAAGAATTTACCATTTTCCGCCCGACTTACTAGTTGTTTTAATAAAGATTCTACCTCTACCTAAAAAAAGAAAGGATAGGTCAAAGACAGAGGCCGAGAAGAAACAATTCCTCTTAAGAACTTCCATGATGGTTATAAATAACCTTGTGTTACTGCATCAGACTTGTGTTTTATTTGTCTGTAGCTTCTGAAAAAGAAGCGTTAATAAATTAGGATACGAGTGGTAAGCTCTAGGTACGAGCACTGTATTCTTACCTTTTCTTGACACGATGGAAAAATGCGCTGTGGCCTGCAGGTGCCGGTGCGCGGTGGCTGCACAAGTGCCATGATGAAGGCACCGTGGCGGATCGTCTTTTTTTTTCCCTCGTGCACTTCAAGCAGCAGCGGACCAGCGCGCGGACGTGCCGGTGCGAAGGGCAGGGCCCCTGCAAGCCCTCCAGTCGCAAGCAGCTGGCGCGGACTCTTCCCCACGCAGCTTTGGGCTGCGCATCCACCACCGGCTGCCTGGGTGAGGCAGGGAGAGACGAGAGAAAGCATTAGCCTGGGGTGGGGAGAAGGCCGCAGCCGTTGCATGTGCAGCCTTCCCTTGGGAGCTACAGGGGCAGGAACATAAACTGGATTGAAGATAGTCATTGAGTGGCTTCTGGCAGGGCTGAAGAGCCTGGCGTTGCCCTCTGGTCCTGCCTGGGTCCGGCGGCGTCTCCTGCACTGCCCTGGTTTCAGCCTGCGGTGCTTGGCACAGCCCCGGATGAAACACCTACTCGGCAGAGGCCTGCAGCCGCCGGCTTGCTCAGCCGGTTTGGGCAGTGCCAGTGCCGGTGCAGGCGCCGAGAGCTGGGACTTGCACCGTGAGCGCGGTGGTGGGGTCGGGGCTGCCGGGAGCAGTGGCAAGCAAGGAGGAGCTGCCGGGGCAGGGAAGGGCGGCTCGCAGCTCCCACGCTGGCGGCCGCTGCGGGGATGGGGCAGCGGGGCAGGTCTAGAGCCATCCGCCCCGTTGGCCTGGCATCCCGTTGCGGCCTTGGGAGACGTCTGAGCAGCGGCAGCGCCCAGGCTGTCGCGTTTAATTGCTGCCCCCGGTTGGGTCTCGTGGATTCACCTCTTCCCTTTGTGAACCCATCTGAGATTCCCATTTCTGTAATAGTCTGTGGCAGTGAATTTGGCAAGTTTATTACAGGTTCTTGAAGAAGCGGTGCTCCCACAGGTTTCTGGTCCCCAGAAATCCTTTATTATTTTTACACTATTAACATACAGCAAGTGCTGCTCTTTTGTTTCGGCCCCCTACCCTGTAGCCATCTGGCTTTGGGTGGAGGATGTACTTCCTTGTTCAAGGCAAATGAAGGGCTCCGGTTTTGTTAGGAGTGGCTGCTGGCTACTTCGGATGTTCAAGGTGTTCTCCGGGCTCTTGCTCCTCCTCTGGTGAGTCTGGCTTTAGTTGGGAAGTCTGTTGTTTGACCAGTTCCTGGAGATTGTTTGGATGTAAATGAAGTGTTTGTGATTTCTGTGGCAGGAGAGAGGGTGTTTCCTGCGCCGCTCAAAGCTGTGCCTGATTGTGACAACCTTCTTAAGCCTATTACAATGTTCTGCAAATTACATAACATACACATAATTAATTGTGTTCGCTTCCAATCGTGAACATAGATTATAGCGTGCCTTCAGCTCCTTCTCTGCGCTGCCTACGACACGCTGGTGGTGTAGCCTGACTGCAGTGCTCAGGGCACTGCTTTCGCTGGTACGTGCCCTCGGTTCTGCGGTCCTTTACAGCACGTGCCTCCCAAAAAGGGGTCTAGTCTCTGGTGCTTCCCTCGCCCATGTGCCTCGGGGAAGGGGATGCTGTAGGGCTTTCTGTGCTCCCTCAGGGCAGGAGGCAGGGTGCCCAGCCCGCGGTGTGTGGGCTCTGCGCTGCCTGGCTGCCCTCAGCTCGGCTGCTCCTTCCCGTCCGGAGCTGCGGCTGCAGAGCCTGCTGGGCGTGGGCATTGCCGAGCTGGTGCAGCTTCGTGTCTCTGGGCGCGGTGGAAGGGAGGGAAGGGCCGTAAATCTCCTGCCTGGAGGGAGCAGGGAGAGTGTGGCAGGATCCTTGTCGGGATCTCGAGGGAGACCATGGTGACCCGATTATTTCTCCTCTCTGTTCTGCAGATTCGTTTGTGAACAGCCAGGAATGGACCCTGAGTCGCTCGGTGCCTGAGCTGAAGGTGGTGAGTACTTGCGACTTGCGCCTCGGAAACCCCTGTCTCTCTGATGCTTCTCCAAATCCCCAAGAAAAATCATGTTTTAATGTGGCTGAGTGGAAATGCCTAGAGGCGTCAGCCCTGCGCAGGGGAGAGAGGAGCTGCGGTTGCTGCTGTGTTGTGGGAAGGCAAGAACTTCTCGGTGGCTCACACTTGTAAGGGAGAGGGGGGTGTTCTGGGAGAGCACTTGGCTGTGAAGGTCAAAAGGTGATACTTGAGCACCTCAGCCTTCCTGCTGGCCATAGCAGAGCTCCAATTCCAGACCGGGTACTGCTGCACGGGCTAGACCTTCTGGCGTAGCAGAAGCGGGGGCAGATCCTGATCCACGCATCCACAGTCATCGCCCTCAGAGCAGCTGTCCAAATGTGGGAGTTGCCCACGCGGGAGCTGTCACCTCCCTGTTCGAGCCTTGCTGACTTCAGCTCTGCGCTGCTGTTTCCCTGGCCTCTACTGGCCACGTCCCAGGCACAACTGCCCCGTGGTGTCCCTGCCGTGGAGGGATGCTGGTGGGATGAAGCCGTCGCCTCTGGTGCTTTGCTCTGCCAAACAGAGCGGATGAAGCTCCTCCGGTTTGTCACCACAGGGTGGGTTTCCCAGGGCATGCCGTTACCAGGCTTCATCACCTACCTGTGGGATATGGTCTCTGGTAGGGGGGCTGCCTCTGCCCCTCTCTCGCCCCCGACGCAGCCTGTTCTGGTGGGACAAGGTCACGAGGGAGGGGGCCTGATCTCGGGGTGCGGCACCTCTGAGACGGGAGATGTTTCCCATGGCCTGCCGTGGCTGATGGCTGCGTGCTGGCTTGCCGGGACCATCTGCAAGCCGGCACAGGTCAGTGGTGCAGGAGGACACAGAAAGTGTTCTGCTCGAGCCGAGCTGGCTGGCAAGCACGAGGGGCAAGCCGTGCCTGTGGCGAGGAAGCGTGGCCTTGCTGGTGGCAATGAGCTCGTGGGCTGGTTCAGGCATTCACAGAAAGGCACCCTCAGCAACCGTGCTGCAAGCGCTGGACTAGCTCTGGAAGGGACGTCAGGGCGGGCAGGATGCCACAGGCGCTTCTGAGTGTCTGTCTGTCTGTTCTCAGGGACCTCAGCAATCTGTTCCGCTGCTCCGCTCTTCTCGCGCTCTCCCTGGCAGCCCTTAACTGCCTTTGAAGACTGTTGGCATGTCTCCCTTCAGCCCTTTCAAGATTAATTTTTCTCCATCTTAATCCGAGAAACAAGAAGCCTTTTTGCAAAACATACCAGCACCATGCTGCCACAGTTTTTCTTATCTGCAGCTAAGTAAAAATTAAAACAAACGTTGAATATTCATTTGTTAGTTTGGCTTGTAAAATGTGTGTCTGTTCAAAAATATTCTTGGAGCTATTCTGTGTATTGCTGTCTGACATTTTAACATTGTGCAGGCTACAAAACAGTGCTGCAAGCTAAACAAACCTAAAGCTTTCAGTTCTTCCTCAATTAGCATGAGCCTTTTCCCATGTTTTCCATGACCTCTGGGGATCTCTGTTGCTCCGGGGTTTCATCTGGCCGATGCAGCTCTTCCTAAAAGCCTGGAGGCTTTTCGGAGTCCTCATTCAGTCCTGGCCTTGCCGGGCTGAAGCCCTTTCCATCGTGTCTCTGGGGTTAGGCTGCAGCAGCCAGCTTTGGCAGGGGACACTGTGCTTGGGCGGGCAGACCTCTGGGCAGTGGGGTGGTCATCCTGGATTTCTTCTTTCTGCGGCTGCGAAGGGAAGGTTGTCGTGTAGCGGCAGAGCTGCTCCTGCCTGGGTCTGGGATGGCGGTCAGAAGCCAAGGCAGGTCCTGAGCTTTCGGGCAGGTATCTAAGGGGTTCGGGGTGCACCGCACTTCTCCGGCCCTGGCTGCCCCGTGGGTGCACCAGTGCTACGATGCCTCTCTTCCTCAGCTCCCATCTTGCCCACCCCAGCAGTGTGGTTGTCCCCGTCCATCTCAGGGCCCAGCATTTCTTTCCAGGTTTCTGCAGACAGGTTGGTATTTGAGTGAGCGTCCCGAGTTACCACCAGGTTATGGTGGTATGGAAGGCGTCCCTACACACCACCCATCCCAGAGTCTGTACGGGAATCACTAAATAAATGGCTGAGACTTGGCAAGAAACGTTCCCAGGCTTTGCTCCCTTCTGGTTTTCAAGCAACTTTCCCTCGGTTCCCGCCTCAGCCCCACCAGCCCCGACCTCAGAGGCACACTGGATGCAGGGAAGCGCTCCAGCTGGAGCAAGGCCTTGCCTGCGCGGCTGGCACGAGGCTCGGCAGTGGTCTCAGCAGCGCTGCAGAAGCGGCTCCCGTGGCAAAGCCACCCAGTCCTTGGTCCTGCCTGTGTGATGCTTCACCGAGTGCACCACGTGTCCCCATGAAAAATGCGTTCCCTCATTCTCCCAACATGTCTTGGTACGGAGGTTTCCATGGTGCCTACACACCATGTTTTACTTTGGTTTGCTGCCTCTAAGGGCTTATGTTCCTCAAGACTGTCAGTTCTGTTTGAGCTTGTTCATAAGACCAGATGAGGATAAGACAAAGCAGAAGCGTATTTCAGCAAGACACAGGTCAGGATTTTGGTTATAAGCAAACAAAGTGTAAATGCAGCCTTCATCCAAGTTTTAGAGAGCGAAATGTTGTTGGAGTGTTTAATCTTTGATGTTGTGTGGAGTCCCAGCTGCCAGGCGGCCTCGGGGAGCCACTCTTTTGCAAAGGTTTCCCTGGGGACCGGAGCTGTGGCTAGCCTCTGCACAGAGCTGAGTCCCCAAGCTGCCCGCTCTGTGCCATGCTCTCTACGGTTTCTTCTCTGTCTCCACCTCTCTACATCCCAGACTGCTCACGCTGCCATCGAAGCGCGGCAGCAGCAGGGTGGGCTCAGCCGGAGGGAGGGATGTTGCCTGCGTTCGTAACACAGGCTGCAGCGTTCGTGTGGCCCTTACGTCTCCGCAGATCACTTGGCTCCAGAAGCACGTGTGCGTTACGTGTGAGGTTTGCAGTCTGGTACGTGTTCTCATCTGTCTAAACGCGCCGTGTATGATCTGTAATTGCTGTTGCGGGTGACAGACCTAGGAGCGATGTGTTCAGCCTGGGCACGCCCGTGGGAGCGCGCTGATCTGCACTTCCTAGTCCTGGGCTCCTGGTGCCCCGGTCCCGGTGCCCTCTGGCTCCGTGGGCGCGAGAGGCGCCGGCAGACCGGACAGGTTTCCTGCACTCCTGTAGCGCGGTCTGCCACCAGCTGAGCACCGGCTGCTGTGGGGCTGGTGCATCTCCTCCTCTCTCCAGGAGCTTGTGGGTAGCCTGGGCAGGACCCAGTGCAGCGGGAGCTTTCGAGCACCTGGCTGAAAGCTGGAGAACCTGCCTGGTGGTGACTCACTCACCAAGCTCATCCCTTTGCCTGGAAAAGGTCAGCCATAAACTTCTCCTTGGTGGCAGAGGCAGCTTTAATGTTCCCAGCCACTCCTCCCTCCTCACCCTCTGCTGCTTTCGGTGCTGGTGGGGCTGTGTGTGCGGCTGTACCGCAGGCCTGCTCCGGCAACCGAGCAGCTTTGAAAATAGCACTGCAAACAAGCGCTGGGCCAGACCACTGGTTCTTGATTCCTTTTGCTGCACAGTCGCACAGACCGTGTCGGTGGCGCAGCCAGGGGCGTAATGCAAGGTGGGTGCAGGGGCAGGCGTGGGGTGCGGTGGGGACGGTCCCTGCAGGCGGTGCGGAGCGGAGCGCCGTGCTACTGCAGTTAGGCCGCTTCTGGCAGTGCGGTACGTCCACGCTGTGCCGCAGCCTGGGTGTCACCATAGGTTGTGTCTGCGAGACCTGCCTACGGTCCCCGAGTACCAAGATGGGGAGTAGGCCTTGGCAAGCAGGGAAGAGCCAGCGGCCACAGCTGAAATCGTCGTGGTCCACGCTTGGGCATCATGAGGAAGCGTTACCCGAGCGTGTTGTTGGGCTCTGGAGGCCCTGCCCCGGCAGTGCGGCTCGCTCCTGTCCACGCGTGGGAGTGGGCACAGCCCAAGGCAGCGGGCCAGGTGGGGAGAGCAGCCCCCAGCCCCAGTGCATGGGACTCGGGTCTCGGGGCGATGTGTCCCTTGCCGGGCTGGGTCTGGGCTGAGCGTGCAGCAGGTTTCGTTCCTGGTGCTCGGAGGGGCCGGGCTGAGGCGGGCTGTGGATGGGTTGAGGGCACGGCATGCGGCACCTGCTCGGGAGGGAGCTGGTCCTTGCTCAGCTGCGTGGGCTCTTCCCTGGGTTGGCCGGCTGTGCCGCATCCACGTTTCCAGGAGCTGGGCTCACTGGAGCCCGGGAGGAGGGTTCTCCCGTGACAGCAGACAAGTGGAGAGCTGCGACACTGCCGTGCCTTGTGCCGGTTTCTGATACCCAGGTGACACTTAGAGACAAGTGATGGGAGTGGGGATTTTGATTTTGTCTCTCATGTCTGTAGGGGTATGTGCTGTTTTCACGAACTTTATTACCTTTTCAATGCTGTGTGCCTGCTTGAAATTTTCATCATAAAGATACTGTACTCTGCCTGGGACTTCCTGCACAGAAACACACGCACCCTGTCTGGGCAGCACCTCCGCGGAGACTCTGGTATTTCCAGCAAATGCGGGAATTCCGCGTGTGTCCAGTGAATCTCGTGGTCTGGTCTCGTGGTGTGCTCAGGAAGGGTGCAAGGTCAGCGGTGCACTGCCGAACACTTTAGTGTCACTGTGCATTTGCTGTGAAGCCACTGTGGACATGCAGGGGATGTTAGATTTTCCAGAAATACAGCAGCCCCCTTGGGAGGTCTGCACAGGGGTGTCTCTGGTGGCTTCTGTCTGGTAGATGTACCTGACCTCTCAAATCCCAGTGAAACAGCAAGTCCCCACAACCCGTGCTAACTAATCTTGGGGAGAGAGAAGGAGGATGCGTACGAAGGATAGTATGCTGGGCAACAACAAGAAGAAGTCTGTTTCAGTCATGTATTCAGTGGGGCAGAGTGAACCTTCAGTAGTGGAGAAACCCCCAGGCTCCGGCTTGTGTGGGGCAGTACAGGCAGGTGCTCCGAACGGCCGTGTTGGTGTGTTGGACACCCACCCCCAGGATGTCTTCATGGGAGCACTGGAGTGTGCTTTAGGCACAGGAGGAGGTGTAGGGTGCCCTAGAGCAGGAGTCGGTTACATACCAGAAGCTTCATGGTAAGGTCGGACTATTCAAAGCCAAGGGTAGGTTAGATGCTTTTTGGGAAGCTGTGTGGAAAAGGAACCGGAGCTCGCTTTGCCCAGGAACGGTGAGCTGTGGCCCCAGCTCGGCCGGGACGGCTTCCTGGGCTCTGCATGGTGAATGGCTGGTAGGAGCTTGCCCACCTTCTTCACCAGCCAGGGTTTTGAGGTGCACAGGCCTGTGTAAGAAGTGCGTTAGGAACGGCTCTTCTGCCTCCTGGCTGAGAGCACCTCTCCACAGGCCTGGGGCATCGGGAGGAGGTAGAAGAACAGGCTGCAGGCAAAGGGCACCTCCACATCACCCCGGCGTTTCTACTTCAGCTCCATCAGAGGAATGCTGCAGCTGAGGCTAGAGGAGCATGAGGCGGGATGCTCAGTAACGCAAGAGCCTGCTCCACAAGCTGCATTGTCCCTGTGGATGTGGGGAATAGCTGTGGGATATAAGCTGACCAGTCTGAAGTAGATTTTTTGCAAGGATGGCAGAAGATGCCCCTCTATCCCAGGACTGCTCTCCCATCCGCAGGCGAGGCTACTTGCAAGCCCTTAGGCGCTGGAGGTGTTTTAAACCGTTGGGGAAATGCTGACATTAGGAAGAACTGGGTTGTCTGGCTGACCCATCCTGGGATAGCTATGTTCATTTTGTAGCCAGTCTGTAGGGTGATCCAGACTGACAGACTCGTGTGTTTCAACCCAGTTAAAAATTATTGCTAGGTATCTTTATTTTTCAGCTTGGTTAAAAATGGGTGCTAGGTGTCTTTCTGTGTAGGCAGCACAGCCAGCTCCACTGGGAAGCGTGCACTCTGCTACAGCAGCATCACTGCAGCAGAGAGGAGCAAACGCTGTGCCTCGCTGCTGGTATCGGAGGCAGCAGCTGTACCAAATGCATGGCCAGCCTCCGCTCTCGTTCTCCGCGTGGCAGGTGCTGTCAAGAGCTGCAGCGCCCCAAAATCTGGGATGTGTGGGGTGGGAGAAGAGGTTTTTTTCTTCTGAGTTGACTGTGGCTTGGGAGGGCAAGTGTCCCCCTGAGGAGCCGGAGGGCTGTGGGAAGAGCTAACGTGGTGCTGATGGGGCTGCACCTGTCTGGGGGAGGACAAGGGTCCTCACCACCCTCCATCTGGGCGGCTGCACCCCAGTACCTGCTGCTCTCTGCCTGACTACCGAGACCAGTTAATGCCTCCAGGCTTCTCAGCGGGTACCAGCTGGGTTGTGCCATCCCCTGTGCTCTCTCATGACCATCTCTGCCCGTCACAGGCATGCGCCCAGTTACTGGTGGTCTCGCCTCACAGGGGTGGCCTCGTGTCGAGGGAGGCGTGCTGGGCACATGGGCAGTGGGTGACGTGTGCCTCTGTTTCAGGGCATCGTGGGGAACCTGTCCAGCGGCAAGTCAGCCCTCGTGCACCGCTACCTGACAGGCACCTACGTGCAGGAGGAGTCTCCGGAGGGTAAGGTCTGGTTCCCAGGGTGCCTGGGGGGTGGTGTGCGTCCTCGCTCCTCTGCCTGGCTCTAAAGGTGACCCCCCAACCTTCGTTAGGGGTTTCCCCTACCTGCTCCCCCCCATCCTTGACCTGCTGCTTTGCTCTTTTCCCAAGGTGGCCGATTTAAGAAGGAGATCGTAGTGGACGGTCAGAGTTACTTGCTGCTGATTCGAGATGAAGGGGGTCCCCCCGAACTCCAGGTAGGAGACACGTACCTCCTGCAGCCCCTTCCCACCCCGTCCTGCCAGAAGGGTTGGAGGGCTCCTGGCGGGGGACCTACCTGGCTGCCTTTTGGGAACCCGGTCGTGGGAGGACATGAGGACTGTGAGGCCTGAGGAGGGGCTACCCCTACGGTGACTGTTGACCCCAGGGCCTCTCTGCAGTGCCAGTGAGCTTGTACCGCGGGGCTTGGGGCATGTGCTCGCCTGAGCCCGGCCTCAGCGCCCCATGTGCCTGCCTGCCGTGTGGCTGCCCTTGCTGGCGGCTCTGGGCACAGGGCTCCAGGATGCTTGTCTGGGCTGTAATGGCTGGTGTGTCTCCCTCAGTTCGCTGCCTGGGTCGATGCTGTGGTGTTTGTCTTCAGCCTGGAGGATGAGATCAGCTTCCAGACAGTCTACAACTACTACCTGCGGCTCTGCAGCTACCGGAACACGGCGGAGGTGCCCATGGTGCTGGTGGGCACGCAAGGTGAGAGCGGGGCGGCCGGGCTTCCTCCCCGCATCCTCCCTGCCTCGGTCAGGAGCACTGGTGACATGTCCACACTGGCAAGAGAGCGTGGGGTGCTAGCCCTGTGAGTGTGTCAGGGGATCCCGGTCTGTAAGCCGTACGCGGGACTGAGTGGTGCTGAGATCCCTAGTCTAGGCCCCTGGAGGAACTGAGTAATTCCTTCTCAGACCATCTCAGCTTTCCTGCAGAGAGCTACCTTACTTCATGGAGCGACTTTCCTCTTTGAAATGCCCAAACCTGCTGGCATGGCCTGCCGTCCTCGGTTCTGCCTGCAGCAGCTGAGTGCAGGCAGGGGCCTGGGTGTGGGAAGGTTTTGTGCTGGTGCATTGCCCTTCGTCCTCTGGGGGTGAGCTGCAGCAGGCGAGGTTTTGGGGGGATGGCAACTTGCTTTCAGCACCCCGTGAAAAGGCCTGAGCTGTGTAGCCCTGTCTCCCCTGAGGTGCTGCCAGCACGCGTGGATGTGGGGAAGAGCAGCAAGGACTCAGAACTGCCCTCCCCCTCCTCTGCCCTGCAGGGCTGGGGCCTGGAGCCGGCTGGGACTGGGACGGAGGCCGTAAGGGAACTGTGATGAAACCGCAGCTGAGGCGGTGTGGGCAGCAGAGGAGACGGGAGACACAGTGCCTGGAGGCCCTGCTGGGCACCCCAGGCATGCCTGGCCAAGGAGCTGCCGATGGAGAGGGGCTGCCGGGAGAGAGGGCAGCCCTTGAGTAGGATTCCTGCCTGGCACAGCATGCGTCAGAGGCAGCCTGGCCTCCAAAAGCTTTGCTGCGGGTTCTCGGGAGGCAGGGAGGGGCAGCAACAAGGGCATTGCTTCAGGTGTCTGAGCTCCGCTCTTCTGACAAGAGTGTCCTTCCTGCCTGTAGATGGTGAAGTGCAGGCAGGAGGGAGCCTGGGGCTGCAGAGGCTGTCTGGATGTCAGGGTGACAGCAGAGTGGGAGCAGGGGATGGAGGATACGAGGAAAAAATGTCTTGGCAGGACCCAGTTCCTGAGCAGTGCGACCCGTTCCTGGCGAAGAAGAGACTCTGAGGCTGGGAAGACGGGCAGTGACAGCAGGAGGGGAGTCGCAGGGGTGTCTGCTCTGGACCCCAGATTGTAGAACAAAGTTGTTGAACTTTGGATATTTAAGATTGTGGAATTAATTTTAGGACTGAGTGATGTTGGTTCAGGACTGGGCTGGGGTTGCGGGCACGTGCTGTGGAGGCTCAGGAGTGGGGAAGAGTGATACGGCAGAGGGGTCAGTGATCGTCCTTGTCCCAGACTTAGAGCCGGGTGACGTCACAGCCTTGGTATGGTCACACTAAGCAACGCACTGGAGAGTTCGAGGAGGACTTCTTTACAGTGCAAGTTCCAGTACTCCTTCAGCTCCTGAGAGGGTTCATTTACCGCCCCTGCCTGTCCCTGCTATGTCTTCAAGGAATCACATTCCTCTTGGGAAGGTAGTTTTTCCAAAACATGCAAGCACTTAGCAGCCATCTGGGATACAAATTCAGCCTGTTTTTTAGTGCTGTCCACCAAGGCCTCAACTGCGAGTACACCCTAGCAGAGCCATCTTTCCCAGTTAAACTGAGGATGATTTCTCCCTCTTGATTCTTTAATATGTAGGGTATGGCCATGAGACCTAAAACGGTTGAGACTGGCAAATCCATTTTACTGTGCAACTGAGGCTGCCTTGCCTTGCCAGCCACACCTCCCACTGGTTTCTGCTCTCTCTCTTCAGAAACATCAGTGGCTGGCTGGTTAGGAGAGTTGAATAAGGTTCATGTTAAAAGGTTCATTGAACAAATCCATTTTCCTGCAAACGTGGGACTTTGTTATCCAAGGCATTTTTAGGAGAGGGGGTGTGCTATGAAGGTGGGCATCTCAGTATGCGAAGGGAGGGAGGGCGGCCAGGAGTGTGCCCTGGGACCTGTGGATAGATGAGACACGGGTGCTTGCTTTTTAACCTCCTCTCCCTTTGGTTTCCAGATGCCATCAGCGCCACGAACCCCCGGGTCATTGATGATTCTCGGGCACGGAAGCTTTCCAATGATTTGAAGCGCTGCACGTACTACGAGACCTGTGCCACCTATGGACTGAACGTGGAGAGAGTCTTCCAGGATGGTAACTGCAGCCATTGGAGGGTGTCCAGGCGAGCCAGGGCAGCAGTGCTGTCCTACAGAGGGGGCTTTGCACTAGACTGCTGGCTCTCAGAATGGCGTGCTATCATGAGGCCAAGGGAGTTAGGCACACATTCGTCTGCAGTGCCGTTGCTTTACACACGTAGACCTGGTCCAAGGAGTAGGATGTGCTGTGCGTGTGGAAGGATTCCTGTGTGTGTGGCACACAGGTGAACTGCACGTGCAGGTGCATGAGGGACCGCAAGAGCACGGCTGGGCAGCACCTTTCTCCTGCCTTTCTTGCAGGGGCTGCCCTCTGGGTAGCCACTTGGTCCAGAGAGCAGAGAGGCTGCAGGGGATGGTTGCATCCCCATGGTGGGCTTGTGCAGCACAGCCGTCTCTATGAGCCTGCAGAGGACTTGTGAGGCTGCAGAGAGGGTTTTGATTGCCTTTTGTGGAGGAGAGGATGAAGCACAGCAGAACCTTTGAGCATTAGAGGTAGAGGAGCAGCAGCTGAACGGCCAGATGGGGCAGCTGTTCCTCATGGGAAGAGTGTGTGGGAGAGCATTTCTGCTTAGACTTGGAGAGGGGTCTGTGTGACAGGGATGCTGTAGGTGGAAGAGGGAACCTACACCATGTCCTAGGAGTTCGCAGTCTGCTTAAATAAACGGGGCCCTGCCCTGTAATGGGACTCCGTATTCCCCCGTTCCCTGTCTCTACCTTGTCTTCTGGCATGCAGCTGGGCATCTGTGTTCAATGCTTGAGGAAGGGTTTGTGCAGAGCTGAGTGTCTGGACAGGACAGAGTTGCTTTTGGAAAGGAGGAGAGCTGTGCTGTTAGTGTTTGCAAGTGGAACAGGCGCATGGAAGAAAGCTTGGACATCATAGTGCAGCAGGACTACCTGAAGGCAATAATCCAGCTCGGTTCATTGCAGCACAGCCAGATAGGCTGAGGGCAAGACACAGGTCTGAGCCTGTCATCGGCTTCAAGTGCCTCCGTCCTCTTGAGCTGGAGTTGGTGGCCCTCCTTCCCCTACAGAAGTCTGTGACCTTCCAGTAATCTCCTGTTGTGGGGCTGAGGATCATAGTCACAGTGCTGCTTTTCTTACACAGAAGCATGTAGAGATGTTCTCCTCCCCTGCTGCTGGTCCGCCTCTGAGATGGTCTGAGAAGTCATCCCAGAGAGTGACCTTGCAAACTGTCCCACCTGGCCGCTGGCAGGGAACCCCTCGGCATCCAGAAGCCTCTGCATTGGTTTGGTATTCCTGGGGAAACTGGGGCGGCTCTGTTGGGCAGGTTGCTTGTAAGTCTCCCCTTCTTCTTCCTCCTTGTGAGGAGTGGTGGGAAGGAACAGATAGGAATAGTTGAGGATAGTGAATACTGCAGCAGACCTGGAAGGAGAGAATCTGCTGAACCAACTCAGTGGTTTGCAGAGCAAGTCTGGAGAGAGCAACAGCAGGGGGGCTGTGTGCACAGCTGATCCTGGCTTCTGGAAAGCTTTGGCACTGTGTGTCACCAAAGTTGTTCAGCTTATTCCTTCAGATTGGTTCTCTTATGTCCCTTCTCTGAAAGGCAACACAGTACAGTGAGGAGTAGCAGCCGGTGGGTTTGGGAAGGGGCTGGGCAAGGCACTGCAGGATTAGGTGCTGCTGGTTGTTAGTCTGCTTCTCGTGCTTTTTTATCTCAAGATGGAATGAATTGTGCTCTGGGGTTATTTTTCTCTTTGTTGACCCTGGGAGCATAGGCAGCATAACTTTAAGCAGTGCGATGTGTGAGGCGAAAGCCCTGATGTGAGACCAGGACTCAGCTTCTAGCACCAGTGCTGCTTAGCAAGCTTGGTGGGAGACCTTGACCGGCTGCTTGAAGGCTCAGGAGCGAGTGCCTGCAAAGTGCTGCGCTTCATCTTTTGTCTGGGTCTATTCACGGCCTGTACGCGTGGTCAGGAAGGAGGCAAGGGAGCAGGTTTGTCCACGTGAGGAACAGGGAGGCTGAGGAAGAACAGAAGACCACCCCAAGAAGTGTGGTAATTGGAGACTGTTCAAACAAAACTGATGTCAGTCTGGGCAAATGCTGATTTTGTGTGGAACAAGGAGCATGGGCCGCCCTGCCCAGAGGGCTGATGCTGTCAGTGATTGCTTGTTGTTAGACAGGGGAGCACTCAGTGGAATTCTTGCCTTTGTAGAGGGCAGCAGGAGGACCTGGAGTGTTGTCAAACTCAGATGTCAGCACTTCAAAAGGACACAGAGAAACTGAGAACATTAAAAAAAAAAAAGCTACAAAAAATTAATCAAAGGCTGGAAAAATACCTGGTAGTGAGACACTAAAAGAGCTTACCCATTCAGTAAATCAAAAAGAAGATTGAGAGGTGACTTGATTACAATACAAGAGTATCTACATACCTATCTACACAGGGAGAAAATCACAGATACTAAGATTCTGCAGGCTAGCAGAGATTTAATGCTAGAACAAAGCCAGTCAAATTCAAATTTTAAAGAATCCTTATTCTTTTTACTAATATCCCTCTTTTTCATTAGTTGTTGGAAGTGTGGTATTCCGAGTCTCTTGTAATTTCTCCAAATCCAGAACAATTCCCTTCGTGGAAGAGACTCGCCACATACCCAGATGACTGGTGCAGTACAGGCTGGGTGCAGTTGAATGGCTGGCAGTATACAAAGGTCAGCCTGGAAAACTGAGAGGTCCTTCTGGCCTTTGAGTCCGTGTGTGCAGGATCTGTCCTGCTGTTCCCTGTGCCATGCCGTATTTCCTGCAGTAGGCTGCCTCTGCGTGCAGTGCCGCACACCTGCCAGTGCAGTTTTGCCACGTGTGCTGCTCGGAGATCTGGAGTAAATCCCAGGTACTCAGTGCTCTCACCTGCCTGCTCAACTGTAGGACCACACAGACGCTCCTGAGCGCAGCTGTGGGAGGGAAAGAGTTGAGCAGGAGGTGCTGGCAAGGAGCTGAGGAGAGCTGAGCCCAACACATTGACCCCAGACGTCACTGGCATCTGAGAACTGTTCAGGGACTTCCAGGATCCAGTTTCAGGTGACTTGACAGGATGAGGTATGATGAGTGGGAAAGTGGCTTTTCCTAACGAGCACTAGCACTGGTGGGTCCTGATGCATCTGTTTTGGGATTTGGTGGAGCGCTGGCAGTTGTAGATTGTGTGAGGAGCTTGCCCTGCGTGGCAATCCAGTTACCAGCCAGACCTCATCTTTACATGGTTTCTCCTGCACAAGTTGATCAGCCCAGATCATAGTAGACCTGCCCCATGCAGGCAGGGGAAGATGTTGGTTTTCCATAGCAGGAACAGGAAGACTTCACTAAGCTGTGGTCCTTGTTTTCATCGCACAGGTCTGTTTGCTTGTCCATGCTGTGTAGAGTGTATGCTGCACCTCTGTTCCCCGAGAGTCCTCCTATGCCACTGTCTTGTCTAACAACGAGCAATCACTGGCAGCAAGTTAATGTCATGCTGGTCTAGTGTGACAGCTTGAGGGAGCGACCATCCTACCTCTTGGTATTCAGTTGAAGGCTGAGGCTAGCACTCTTCCTTCCCAAGCTGCTGTCTCTGCAAATGCCCCACGGTCTGCATGTGGTGCCGTTGAGCGTGGGGGAAGCTCTGAGGAGGAGAACGTCGGATCTTCACATCCACCGACTGTTCAGAGGTTCTCCAAGAACTGGGCGGCTCCAGCTATTGTGGTGCCCTCCTTCCCGCTCAGGCAAGTGCAGCAGAGACCCTTCCTCCACACCTAGAGCAGTTCCTGCGTGTTTGGTCTGAAGCTAAGTTCATGGTTGTGTTGTGCAGGCATCTAGACCGCATACATTACGGTGTGTGCCGCTGTAATTGTGCTGAATCTCTTGGAGTGGTTAAGCCTTTGTCTGGGCAGTCAGGCTTCTGAAGGTCACTGTGAGAAGGACACATGGCATGCCGGAAAGGGGTAACGCTCTCCTTGCTGGTTTCTCACGCGTGGCCTGGCAGAAGTGCCCCTGGAAACGCTGTTCACTGTGTGGGAGCAGCACTTCTCTCATCCTTTCCAAGCTGCTTCCAGCACCAGATGTTGTCACAGTTACTGCTACCATGAGAAGATGGGACAGTCTGCCTGTGGCTTCAGATATCACACGGGGATGACCCTGGCACAAGCAGGAAGAGTGGCACAGGCTGGGCTGTGTGCTGCAGTGTCCAGTGCCCCACAGACACCAACTGCAGTCTTAGAACTTCACCAAGGGTGAGCCCGCCCTGAGGGGTGGGTCGGTGTGGTCCCCTCACTCACAACAGAGCTCCCAATGCGGTGAGAGGCTGGTACTGAATGTGCCTTCTGACTTCTTGGCTCTGGAGAGGTATGGTTAAAGGGCTTTCCTCTCAAAATTACCTTCACGGAGCTCCTGTATGCAGAAATCTCCTAGAGTTTAGAGGATGCCAGGACAATAGCAAGAAGCCATTGGTGTGGGGATGCCTCAGCTCTTGGGCTTCATTTTAAGAATATTTCTATACCAGGCAAAGGTTAGAGAGCAAATTGTTGAGAGCCACTTGGCAGTGATTATCTCAGCGTCGTTCCTGAAGAGGAAGAATGACCCAGGCCCGATCCTGGAAGGGCACAGGAGGGACAGCAGCCATGCCGCTCAGTGCTGTGGGTGGCTTCTCTAGCTTCACCTCTGCAGCAAGTCCAGGGTGAGCGCTGCTCTCCTCCCACTGGCCCTGAGCATTGGAGAGGACAGCCAGCGGCGCGAGGCAGCCTTCTCTCATGGCCCACCAGAACCTGCTGCTGACGTGCTGGTGGCATTGCTGCTCTCCATTGTTCCCCTCAGCCATAGGGCTGCAGACTTGGACTTCAGCTTGAAAGCCCACGGGTAGTTCTGGCTCTCCTGCCTGAGGGGTTGTTTGGGTTTCTGCATCCTGAGTGGGACAGCTGAGCAGTGAGTGTCCCTCCTGCTCGGGTGTGAGTTCGTTCCTGGCTGTCGGGGTGACGGACAGCATTGCCATGTCTTCCCTCTGAGGAAGGGTTTGGCAGGAAAATTTCAATGGAGAGGCCAAGTGTTTATGCACAGCAGCATGTGCAAGGCCCTGTGACTCCATCAGGTGCCACCGCACCCCAAGGTGTTTTCTGTAGGGTCCTTGGTGCATCACTGAGGACCTTCACATGCACCTCCTCTCTGTCCAGATACTCCTCGCAGAGCTGACCATTCCTGGCGGTGTCCGTAGAGGGGTTTCTCCAGAATGTCTAGGGCAAGGTGCTGTGGTATGCTTTAATATACCCTGTGATGCTCAAGTGGTAATACTCACAGCAGCACCACGTGTGACATTTGGCGTACGAATGCCAAGCAGTGTATCTGGACAGAGGTTCTGCGGACAGGGCAGGGCTCGTTGGTTGTACATCACAGAGCTGCGTGTAGCAACCAAAGAAATTGTGATAATAAGTAAATGATCCCAGAGACTGGCTTAAGGAATGACAGAAATGATCCTTGAAGGAGTCTGGCTGATGTTCAAGAAGTGGAAGAACCTCTGCCCGGCAAGCAGAAACGTGAAGGCCGCCTCAGGACACCTCAGTTAAGGGTTTGTGAGATTTTATCACCAGTGTGGTCTTGCTGGCCTCATGATTAATTCCACTGTTACCACTAAAGGTACAGGGTGAGTGACAAGGCAGAGCTTCTGTCAGGCTCTTTGCCCAGGACAGCAATTGCTGAGTTTTTCTGAATCTTTTCTGGCCGCTGGGGTGCCTGAGCTCACCATGTGCCTGACCAGTGTTTGAAGGAGAGATGGTTCACACAGCGAACCGTGGATGAAGCTGGCCAGAGGAGAGGATGGAGGGGAGGAGAGCAGGAAGAAACAGCAGGTTAATGTGGTCTGTTTGGTGGGTATAGGAGGGGTTCCTGCTATTTATGGGACTAATATTTAGTTTGAGGGTCTGGGCAGGCTCCCAGCTTTATCAGGTGAGCAGGTAGCAGCAGTGGCCTAATAGGCCTTCGTCTGTCTCTGTACAGGACATGGCACTGTAGCTGTGAGGTGGCAGGATTTGGCAGTTGCTGTCGGCACCTGACTTTTCCAAATGGGTTCGGTCACACCACATGTGGTGCAACGTCTTCTGTCTTTCTGGAAAGGGAATGTGGCAGCTCCTTTATTGCAAGGGTGCACGATATGAGGCGTGCTGGGTTGGATGTGTGATGTTGCCAATGACTTCAGTTGTGTTCATCTGAAAGGTTCCTCCCTCTGTGATGGTGGGGCTACCTGGCCAGTGTGCAAGAGAAAACGAGGAATGGCAGTGTGTTCTGAATTCCCCAACAGCCCAGTTTGTTTGCTGTCATGCTTTTTGGTCAGGGTGTTTACGTCCAGAAAATGTAGGAGATTGTGAAGGTTGAAATGCAATTTTGGGCTGTTGGCAGCAGGCAGTGTGGTCACAGGAACTGGGAGAGTTGTTCCTCATGTTAGTTTTTTGAACATCTGGAGACTGTGAGGGTCACAAGGGCCCCGACGGATGGAGGTGGCATTGCCCAGGCTATTCAGTTTGGTAACTGGCTCCTATAGCTGCTGTTAGGGGGTGACTGAGAAGTGGCTCTGGCTGCCCAGGGATTCTTCTGCAGCAGGGCTCTGGGTGGCTCCTTGGTGTCCACGTGAAGTCACTGCTCTGTGTGAGACCCAAGAGAGCAGGTGGCCTTTGGGGACTTGAGCATGACCAGCATGGGAAGCCTGCCCTGCTGCCTGCTGGAACAGCCACGGACAAACGCTGTCCCTTGCAGCTGGGTTGTGTGGCAGCAGCAGGCAATGGGGATTGTGAGGTTGGGTGTTCTGCAGAAATCCTCCCTGTTAATACAGGGTGGCACAGTCTGAGCCCCCAGTGTTGGCATCGGTCAGAGGAAGGGTTTGGGTCTCACTGAAGCGCTCCGGAAATCCGCGGGTGGAGAAAGTTGCTTTCTGGACTCTGACCCTGTCCCTTTCTCCCTTCTTCCAGTGGCTCAGAAGGTGGTGGCTCTGCGGAAGAAACAGCAGCTTTCCATCGGCCCCTGCAAGTCCCTGCCCAATTCACCCAGCCATTCGTCTGTCTCTGCGGCCTCCATTCCTTCGGTTCATATCAACCAGGTGGGAAACGGGAACGGGGGAAGCCAGGGACCCCACACGCTTCTCCGCACCCCCTTAGTTCACTCAATACACAGCATGTTTAGCCTAGCCTTAGACTCGCACTACAGCCCTGGCGTAGCTTTTGGAAAAAGCAGATGGTTGTCACCTTGGTGCTTCTGTCCATAGCCCAGAATAGCGTGATGCTTGCCTTGAGGTCAAACTTCGTATCTAAACCATTGGGTCTGGGCTTATGGTTTCCAAAGATTGTGGTGTGCTTCTACAGATGCTGGCAGCAGAGCCGTGAGCAGTCTGCAGGGAAGCTCCTGGGCAGAGCAGGAGGAGGTCTGTGAAAGGGGCCTTGGTCTGGCTGCCCAGGCCGGGCAGGCCAGCCTGGCTGGACACAGCTGCCCACGGTCCTGCTCCCCCTGGAAGCAGGAAGCTGCTGGTCTTCCATGCATATACAGGTGGGCTTCTAAGGGGATGTATTTGTGGAGAGGCAAGTTCAGTGGTGAATTGAAAGAGTAGCACCGAGGAGAAAGAGGTTCTCCTCCCCTCTGCCAGAGGAAGGGGTCTGTGCTGTTCTTCTGGCACAGCGTTAAGCTGGCAGGGACTACCAAGGTCTCCATGCTGGGAGGATGGTGAAACCAGAGATGTTTGTTCTGTGACTCTGGAGGACCAGAACTGATGCAGGAGGGGCAGGTCAGAAACCGAAACAGGCTGCCATGTTGAGTGGCTGGTGGAGGAGATCCTTTGGGCAGCTGCCTAACTGCATTAGGGCTTTGCTGCACTTCCCAGCACCCACATAAATGCTGAGCTGGCTCTCTGACGAGGAAGGTGAGATACTGGCCTCTGGTGCACCTCACGGGCAGTCAAGCCAACAGGTTCCAGCTCTGAAGCAAGTGGCATATGAAATCACGGGATCTGTAGGAAGGACTTAAGGAAATCTGTCTGCCTGGCATGGTGCTGTCAGACTGAGAAACAGCAAGTGTAGCAGCTGGGTTTATGGAAGATGGGATACGCCATAGCCAGAGCAGCTGTGAGCCCCTTGGCTGCCTCAGCAGTGAGCAGCACTTGAAACAGTTTTTGAGGAAGAGAGTAGCTAAGGACTCAGAGGAGGATGTAAAACTGAAGAAAATGCAAAGCAAGTTTAGCAAAACAAATTCCACCAGACTGACGGGTTTTTTTCATAAGGGGATTGGCTATGAGCCTTAGGGTGTATCTGAGCCTTTTAAGCCCCGGGAGGACTTCTGGTACACCACCACAGGGGAGATTGTTCCTGTACAAACTTGAGTAGTGTCTGTAGCCACTAGTTGGCTCTTATTCTTAGATAAAGAATTTTTAAATACCCATGTGAAGTTTATACCTGACTGTATAGGCTTATAAAGCTGGACTGTGAGTAGGTGTGTACAGATTTTTGCAGAGACCTATGCAAGCTTCCTGGTGCTGCAGCTCACCTGGACACCAGCAAGTTCAGATGAAGCCGCTGTGTGCAAGTGAATAGGCTAAGCCCTGCTGACAGCCAGAGCTGCCTGATGAAGCTACGTAGCTTTCTGATCAGAGCTTGCTTGTGTCCAGCAAGCTTGGGATACAAGCAGAGTGAGCACAGCTGCTTGCAAAACACACACAGCCATACCATGCCCTGCAGTATGTCTGGGTATGGGTGCTTTTTGAGAAGTTTACTAGGAGGCATCAAAGGTGGAGAGCAAAGTCCAGGGAAAATGCAGATTTGAGTGTACCTGGTAATTTGAGGATTTTATTAGCAGACAAATTGTAAACCGTCAGAGACGGGTTAGGAAGGAGAGGCAGTCTGCAATGAAAGGGGGAGGAGGGCAGAAGATGGCCAAGGGCAGCGTTCCTCAGGGAGGAGCAGAACACTTGTTTAATATTTTCTTCAATGTCCAAAGTATGAGAAAAGGGTCCTAACAAATATGTGCTAATGGCATTTGCTGTGCCAGGCAATGTGTTTGTAGTGAAGCTAAAAACATGTTCCCTGTGTGAGCGGTGTGGGGATACCAGACGACTCAGTCTGATTCCAGTCGCTCATGTAAGTATGCATTGAAACGGGTGTAGGAACAGCAGAAAGCAAGTGGAAGGCAAAAGAGACCCTAATGCAAGAGGTAGCTACGCACTTGGCTTGTTTAGCTGAGGAAAGCAAAGGCTGAAACGGACCAAACCTAACCTCTAAAATACACAGCTGTGAAAGGAAAGAACTTCTTAAGAGAAGGATGTGCTAGAACAAAAGGGGTGGATTTAAGACTGGCCATGCGGAAGCAAAGTTTGGCCATTGGAAGAGGTTTCTAACTGCGTGTCATGAGCTTTGTTAGAGGTTTTTGCTCAGAAACCTCCCTACTTTCCTTGCCTTCCTGCAAAGTACCTTTCAGCCCGCTTTGCAGACGATGTCTGTGTAGAGGTGGCTGCTGGCTCCTTGGCTCTGAGGCAGGACCTTTACTCTCAGTACCTTGCTGTGCTCCTGGGGTTTTGCCAGAGGGACCTAGGTAGTTCTGGTGGGAAACCAGAGCTGTTAAAGGGAAGTAATGCAGCACGCAGCGAACAGAAAATTGCAGCTAACTGTGGGGCCTTTCTAAGCAAGAAATATGTATCGACTGCCTGGGTTGTAGCAGTGTCAGCACTAATGATAGGCCATGTCCTTCTGGAGCTTCCTCCCTCTGTCCTCCCTCCCCTGTACATGCTCTGTGCCTGTCTAACACTGCGTCCCTCCTGCGCTCAGCAAAGCTGGACGCCACAGTGAGGATCAAAGTTAATTTCTGTTCCCTGGGTATTCTGTGGCTCAACTGCAAACACTTTCAGTTCCCAGTGACCTGCTGCAGTAATCTTAGCTGTGGTGTTTACACATCTCTCTTCCATTACAAAAAGCACTTCTCCTAAAAATAGAGTATGAAGTAATGGAACTGGTGAGTGATTGTAAAATGCTGTGAAGTATTTCCCCGTTCTTGCTTGGGCTCAGGAATGATGTTCTGGAACTGCTTTCCGCTGTCCTCGGAGAAGATCCAACTGGCTTTGAGAAACACAGGCTCACTGATTGCTGATGTTTCTAACATGGGCCTGGGCAGAGCAACCCATCTGGTGCATACAGGCTTGCTGCCCGTGCGGGAGGACACATACCCAATAGTGAGCACAGCGACCAGGCAGTTACTGCAGCAGGGATGCAAAAGAGCCCAGAATCGCTGCTCAGGAGTGCACTGTGATGGTGGTGACGCACGAAAGGGTATGGTCTCCAGCACGAGCTGGAGCAGCTGTCCCTGACACAGGAGAGAGCTGGGTGCAGACAGTCCTGCTGGGCACTGCTCTCCAGGTCTGGGCTGCAGAAGTGCCAGAGCCTCTCGGGGGCTGGGTGATGGTGGCCTCGCTCCTGGGGGATGTCCTCTGCTCCTGGCGCTGAGAAACCCAGTGGGGCAGCTCTGGGGGGAGATGGACAGACTGTACACTGTCAGGAAGGACGAACGAGAGAGTGACAAGGTCTTTGCAGAGTAGTGTTGTGTTCTGTCTTCTTCTACCTGAGGGTATGGGGCTCTCGCCAAGGTTTCTTACTTGCCTTCGCAAGTGAGAGAGCAGGAACTGGCACAGGGAAAAGGATCTCAAGGAAGGGTTTGGGAACACAGGATTTAACATGGAGATGAGATGGAAAGAAGCCAGACAAAGAATACAATTAGGAGCTTTTGTTTGCCTTGTACCGCAGCTAGGTATTGGTGTACACAGGCAAGACACACACACTGGGACAGAAGGATCTTTCTTTCTTTCTTCTCAGTACCGCTTGTGGGAACAGCGGGACCGGCATTTGCATCTCTAGTGCTTGGCCAGGAGGAGCCCCTGGGAGCCTGTACGCTGCTCTGGCCTCGCAGGGCCTGGTTTTGGGTGTCGAGAGGTGCTGCCTGCAGCTGCTGGCTGTGTGGTGGTAGCATTGCTCTGTTCCTTCCAGGCAGTTACGGCATCTCGGGCAGCGTTTTGTTCCCCGTAGCAGGCTGCCTTTCTGAGGGCTGATAGCAACAGCATTCCCTTCCCCTTGGATCACCCCTCTTCCCTTCTGCCGATAGCTACGGTTGAGGTCTGCCTCCCTTCGTAGCTTTGTGCCCAGAGAGATGGTGCCGTCAAAGAGGAGAAGAATGTTCTGCTCGGTGCCTGGTCTCCTGGCCCATGTGGGCAGGGACAACTCTGTCTTCTGGAGCTGTCAGTGAAGAAGGCACTTGTCTTCTGGAAACGGGAACAAGTGGTCCCCACAAGGGGTTGCTTATGGCAGGCAAGAGCTGGGAGCCAGGCCTGCCTCTCATCCAAGACCTGGGGACATCTTTTCTGGAAGTAGTTTGGTGCTACTAGTTGAGCCAAACTAACTTTTTTGGAAATGGCCACTGCTTGTCTGGTCTCCTGACAATCTGGCCAGTCCATTGCAATTACTGGGAGAGGAGAGACCCTAGGGGACCCTGGTGATTTTGTCACCCATCTGACCAGAGGACTTTCTTCTGGTGTGAGCTCGTCGCTGGTTTCCAAACCTTCGTGATTGTGCCGTGTTCCCAAATTGGCGGGGCTGTGGGACAGCAGTACTGTGTGAGGTGTTTTGGTGTCCTTGCACAGTGGATGATCCTCTTTCTGAAACAGTTCTTGAACCAGCCAAAGGCCCTAGTTTCACTTCTGTCTTTGGGAGTTTGGGGTTTTTTTGCTTTTATTCTGCTGCAATGGCTGGTGCCTCAGAGGACACTACTTCCATCAAGGTGGAGAGGAAGGGAGCTGTAGTAGCAGGTCAGCTGCCATCAGGGTTTTCCACCAGCACTCACGAGTGTGCCAGACATGCTCGTCAGGTCTGTGACCCTGAGTACCGTGTTCAGCATCTCCCTGGTCCTCGCGTGGCAGGAGCCAGGGCCAGCCCCAGGAGTCCTGCATGCTCCCTTGTGGATGCCAGGTCTGTCCCTCGGGCCTTCCCAGTGGCTCGTGGGATGTGGGTCTGCACCCGTTCAAACAGACACCTCAGATCCCCCAGTATCTGCTCTTGCTTGCCTGCTGGTTTGGGCTCTCCTCTCCCGTGTCCTGCCCGCACCCGTCACTGGGCAAGCGGGTTAGATGGGTTTGGGAGTCCTGTTCCTCAGCTTGGCCTTGACTTCTGCCCTGCTCCCTTTTCTGGCAGCTGCCTGTCCCTTGCCTGCAGGGTATGGATGGGAGTTTCTCGGGCCAGTGGATGCTTGCAGTACTTGCAGAGTTAATTCCACCTGATTTCCTTACTGTTGCTACCCCTTTCTCCATCTTTCTTCAGGGACTCTGAGATGCCTTTAGGAGTACCCCAGGCTGTGGGATGAGTCACCGTTGCCTGTTTGCTGTGGGATGGAAGTTTGTCTTTCTGCCAGGGAACTCGTTCCCAGCAGCTGGCAGGAGGTAACAGGGGCACCCCACGCTGAGCCTTGCAGGCTGGTGGAGTGAACTGCGTGGTCCCCCGGGCCTTGGGAGTCGCTGCCGGCCCCCGCCACACTGCCTGGGTGCCCGGGTGTCCCTGGCTCTGCCCTCCTGGCGCGGGGCGGCCCAGTGTCACAGCTTCACTCTGATGGCCTTGGCCTGAGGTCCTGCTCAGGCTCTTCAGTGACACCAGGAAGTGCATTTACCGAGACTTTAGTAAGAGAGCAGATGAAAGAGTTGGAAGATTAAAGTTTGCAAGTGAAATGAAACACAAACTGCAGCTCACCTGTGCTCAGCGAGTGCTTCCCTGCCTGTCGCAACACGTTTCAGCAGAGTTCAGTCAGCGCTTGTGTCTGGCAGCTGAAGCAATGGGTATTTGCATTTCCTCGTGGAAGCCCGTGTCCCCGTAGCCTGCTCAGCTTGTGATGTCCTCCATTTCGTGGTGTGTACACTCCTCTGGCTTCTTCCCTGTTCCTGTGCAGACACTTGAGTCGGAGGCTGCTGTTCGTTTGCACTCTTCCATTCAGAACCCTTCCCAAATTTCACTCCTTGTTCCACCTCATGCCTTTTTATGCCAAGAATTACTACATCTTAACTTCAGCTGAGTTCTTCCCTGCTGAGGCACCCTACGGCACTATCGATATTCTTTGAAGTTCACGATATTCACCCATTACACACTAATGGGAAGGATTTGTCCCACGTGCATTTTACTACGTTTTCAGCTTCTGCTGTGTTCTTAGGTTTCGATAGTGACCACAGGTGGTTGTTCAAGTGGATCAGCAAGGTAGCTGCCGGGAGCAAAAATAAGGGGTTTGCCCAGACCTGTCATCTTGTCAGGGTTCTTCCGCATGCCTGCAGTTTATTCTGGGTCCCTGGATCCCTACTGAAGTCTTGGAGAAGTCTGCTCCAGTTGAGCAGTGCAGTGGCTTGGGATTGCCTGTGTAGCAGGAGGCTGCACTGCTGTCTGTCTTTGGAGGGATTTCTCCTCTGCCCCCAAACTCACAGGATGGTGCCAGCCCTCACACTTACCTTTGTAGGTTGATGTGAGACATCCTCCAGCCCCAGTACCTTTCCTGAGTTTGGGGGTCTGTGGGACACCAGCAGGCTCAAATGCTTGTGTCCTTTGTCGCTCAAGAAAGACAGTAACCTTGACTTGTCTCCAACACGAGGCAAACTTACGGGCTAAGGAAAATTATTCTGGCCAGGCAAAAAATTACGAGCAAGGTTACAGGGAGAATGTAAAATACAAACCACAATTTAGCAAGATTTCTTCCTAGGAGCTTTAACATCCATCACCTAACATCCACGTGGTTGGTCCCAGCTGCTATGGCAGGAGCTCAAACTCCTTCTTCTGAACTTCAGTTCAGCCTCTTCTGAACTGAATCCCTCCCACAGTCATAGCTTCATAAATGTGCTGACGAGGCTACTGAAAATATGCAGAGCTTAGCCAGCAGACTACCTCAGAGTGGTTTCTGGACTCCTGGAAGCCTTGCCTGGCTTGCCTTCCTGGGTAGCACGTTCTCTGTGTTGCAGCATCGGCCACCTCTTCCCTCACACTTAGAATCTTTTTCTTTTTTTTTTGCGTGGTTTGCACATTATGCATCAGTTAAATACTGATTTTACACGCATTGTTATGTCTGCTCCTAAACCTGAGCTGTCTCAGCAAATTCTCTTCAACTTGGTAGCCCTAGCTTTCTGCATCTGTTCCTTCCATCACAGCATTTGCAGAACACTTCTTCATGCAGTGTTGAATCCATGGTTTGCAGGAGCTCTCTCTGTTAATGGTTCAGAAGTTACTGGCAGGGTGGCGCGTTGCTTTGCTTCTCCATGTCCCTGGTGGTCCCTGCTTCCCCAGGACATGGCAGCAGCACTCCCTCGTTCAGTGCAGGGTTCGTCAGCTGGATGGCCTGTGGAGAAGCTCCCTGGTGACCTTCACCCCTCTGGATGGAGTGCCTGGCCTTTTTTACACGTGAAGAAGTGCAAGCAGACCAGGTTCCCACTCGTTCTGCTTTTCATGGCACCAGAAGCTTTCCTGTCTCCAGGCAGGCTCGGGACAGTCCGAATCCCATACTGGCAGGGAGGCTACCTGCTCACAGCTTTCCTGAAAGCCACAGAGCAGTCGCACGGCCTCCAGCTCCTTGTCTCAGAATAAGGCTCAGGTCCTTGGGGCATGGCGTGCACATGCGAGCACCCCTGGCAGATCCTCATCCCACATGTGGTTGCACTTTCTGCTCTAAGCAGTAGGTGGGAGTGGAGGAAGCCCCCAGGCCGTCGGATGCTGCTGCTCTCTGAGCATGTGAACTGGGAGGAGGTGGGCTGCTCCCTGCAAGGGGTGCTGGAGCTCTCCTAGTCTTCTAGGGGCAGCTTCTTCAATGTATTTTTGAAATACTGTTCAAAGATCAGCATAACTGCCAAAGTGAGCTCGGGCTGGCACGTGCCTTGTTGGAGTAAGACGTCCTGGGCTGCAGATCTGAAATGCTTTTGTGCAGGTGTTGCTCCTTGGGACCTCTTGTAAGCTCATTTCCAGGTCGTTGCCCGCAGAGGTTGCGTGAGCAGAATGCGAGTGAGCAGCTACTTGTCGGAAAGAAATGCGTTGCTGAGATGGTTGCGCAAACTGCACAGTTAGATCTTCCCCTCTCCCTGGAGTCGAGCGAGTTGTTAGTGAAGACACTGTGTGTTGTCCCGCATGTTCCCAGACAGGGACCACTGCAGCCAAGGCCACGGTGGTCCACAGGCTCAGGAGGTGTGTGCTACCCTTGGGGTCTGCTTGGATAAACCTCAAAACCAGCAGCAGAGATGCATTTTACATAGACCGTGAGCTTGGCTTGTGGCACCCCGTGCTTCAGGACACTGGAAAGGCGAAGGCTTGAGTCCTAGGGACGCACATCCCTGTTGGTATCGTAGCTGTCGTCGTGAGACAGGGGAGGGACCAAATGGGACTTGGAGCCAGGCAAGCTGTGCGCTGCCTTGCAGCTTCACGTCCGATGGCTTCTGCGGAGAGGAGGGTTCCCACCAGCAGACTGTCTGAGGGATAGCTACACCAGTCCTGTGTTTTGGAGAGGGAGCATGCTGAAGTATCCCCAGCCATGCCCCTCTGAGAAGAGAGCCAGCTGCTGCTGTTCAGAGCTGTGTGGTTCATTGCTGCCTCTGTGCCTTTGCTCCAGACCTTTGTGTGGAAGGGCTTCCCTGGCTGCCAGCCAGCAGCCTGCAGTCAGGTCTCTCTGTCCATTTGCTGCTCTTCACTGTTGATGTCAGAATTTTCACGTTTTACCAGTGGAAAAAACTAGAGCGGAAAGAAGGGAAACGGCTTTCCCAAGATCCCCCATTGGGCAGGAGCAGTGCACGGGGTAGGATGTCTCCCCCGTCCCAGTCCTGTGCTGCACCTCCTTGCCCCAGGTGCGTGAGGCTTCCTAGGTGGAAGGTGTTCTCCGCGGTAGTGCCCCCGGGCTGCTGCCTGTCTCTGTCTGACTCTCCCATCTTGTGCTGCCCTAGGCCACCAATGGTGGAGGAGCCTTCAGTGACTACTCCTCGTCTGTGCCCTCCACACCTAGTATCAGCCAGAGGGAGCTGCGGATTGAGACCATTGCTGCCTCCAACACACCCACCCCCATCCGCAAGCAGTCGAAGCGGCGCTCCAACATATTCACGGTAAGTGACACTGGGGCTGGAAGACCTTTGGGATGAGTTTTCTGAGGCTCAGGCAAGGAGAGGGGAAGGGAGTGGGGCCGCAGCAGTCTCGCCCCACAGGCTTTCGTGCACTAGTCTCTAGGTGAACCTTGCTGTGCGGGCCAGGGAGGGACGGGTGGTAGGGGACGCAGAGCGGGTGCGTGGGGGGGTATCCCCGCAGGAATGTGCGTGTGCAGCAGGGAGGGAGGGAGCCTTCTGCGTGCGCAGGGACCGTGGTGCCGAGAGCTGCTTCTGGTGGTGGGGTGTGCGCATGGGGGAGCGCCTGAGAGCAAGCCATTCCTTGCACGCGTAGGAGCGTGCATGGGGTACGCTCGTGTGTGTGTGTGTGTAGTGTGTGTGTGTGAGCAGAGCTCCCTGATCTTTCCTGGGAAGAGCTGCACTTTGTGCGTGCACAGCACCAGTGACCTCTGCTGTTCCTCTCCTTGGGGCCGTGTCCCCTGAGTGTGGCATTAAGCCCCTGGTGACTGGGCCTCCTGTTTGGTGCCAGCTGTGCTGTGCCAGGTGGTGCTGTGCAGAGCCCAGCACGTGGCACAGGGCCCCACTCGCTCCAGTACCCAAACCCTGCATCTGTGTGACTTGAGCAGTGCGCCTGGGAACTGCTGTGGGGCGTGGAGGGAGGGGAGGCGTTAGGGAACCAGCAAAGCCACGGGCCCCAGGTGATACAGGGTACGTTTGCAGCTATTCTCTCTGCTGGTTGAATTGCAGCCTGCCTCTCAGCACGCTCTCACACCATGCACACACCTGTCCACACAGCGTGCACACAGTCCTGCCCACGCACCCTTGCTGTTAGCGCAGCCCATGAGTTTCCCCTTGCTGTTAGCACACACATACTCCTAGTCCCCTTGTGTAGCATAGATAGCCTCTGTTCCCCATGTAAACGTGCTCCTCTCCCCCTGGTGCCCCTGTAAATGTGCTGGGCTCAGGCCTCTCTCCTCCCCATCTAAATGTGCTTTTCAGCCACCATTGCTCAGTACACCCGTGTCTGCTGTCTGTGGAACTGGCCACCACAAAGTCCTTGTACGTGTTGCACCATGTTACCCTGTGTGAACAGCCGCCATTGCTCTGGACCCAGACCGCATAAATTCACAGTGTCCCTTGCCCCATCCTCTCACTGCGCTATTGGCGTCCCAGATTCCCCCGACGCCTTGTGCTGGCACCGTACCCATCTCCCCCAGCTTCTGGCATCCCAGAAGCATCTGCTCTGGTGTCCTGAATGCTCCGTGCGCTCCCCGCCATCTGCATCTCATACACCTCCCAGTTCTCTGCGTGCACGTGTTCCCAGCCCCTCCCCAGCGCACGTGCTCGCCCCCGCTCCCCGTGCTGCCTGGCAGGTAGGCTGTCCCCTGCCAACCTCCTCCTCCCAGCACACACAGCCCTTTGCAGCAGATCCACTGCTCCTGACGCATGGTTGTTTCCTTACTAGCCCTCCCCTCCTCTGTGTGCTCACGCCTCCCTGAGGATGCCCTGTAGGTCTCCTGTTGTCGATGGTCATGCTTACTGTTGTACTTCAGTGCTGATGGATGCTTCTCCTCCCTCCCTGCCGTTTCTCTTGCTCATGCTTGCTGCTGTGCACCGGTGCGCATGGGCGCTCATGCACTGCCACCCATCCTTCTGCTCGCCTGCGCGCTGACGGGTTCCGGACTCGCCGTCAGCTCATGTTCATGCTCTCTCACTCCTCCTGGAGCCCCATGCTCAGCTCACTTGGCGTGGGCACACGCTTATGGGGGGAGGAGGAGGGCGGCTTGCTATGGGGCTTATGCTTATTTGCTGTGGATGTCATCATCCATCTAGGACTCTCACTTGCTCGCTCATTCTGGGCTCAAGCTTGCTCACTCTCGCTGTGGGGCTCACCTGTGCTCATCTGGGCTCGCGCTCACTCGCCGCGGTGCTGGGGCTCACGCTCACTTGCTTGCTCTTGTGCTGGTGCACATACATGGCTCACATTGAGGTCTTCACCCCATTTGGTCGTGGCAGCAGCAGCAGCTCCCGACACCTCCTCCCTTAGTGGGGCAGGGCCAGGAAGAGTAGGGAAGGGAAGGGAAGGGAAGGCTGTTTCTCTGCCGCTAGCTTTTCCCAGGCAGGCAGCGTAGGTGGAGCCAGCAGCCCCCGTCCTCAGGGGGTCCCCCAGGTGGGCACGGGCCTCTCCGAGGTCCGGTGCTGGGCAGGGCTGTGCCCCACTCAGCGCCAGGAGCAGCTGCAGCCCCAGCCCTGAGCTGTGCCTGGCTCCTTCGCGTCCAGTCCTCCTCCTCCTCCTCCTCCTTCTCCTCCTCCTCCTCTCCTGCTCTTGCTCCCCTCCTGCTCCCCACACCGGATCGCACCCCGCCGCCACAGAGGCGGGGGTCTGCGTGCCGGAGACCACCAGGTGGAGACAGACTCTGCCCGAGAGGCGCCCACCCTGTCCCCGCTAGCTGGAGCCCAAACCCCGACTGCTGCTGCCGCCGGCGCCCCGCTCCGTGGCCTGTCTGTCTGCCTGTCCGCTGGCACCCATCGCTGACAGACTCGTGTCCGTGTTCTGAGTATAACTTGCCAAACTCTTTATTCTTTCGATATTTGCAGATATGTGCCACTGTTTCCAACTTTTCATCAACAAAAAGGCCTTTCCAACTCCTTCCAAATTAGAAGATCCAGGTGGTTACACACGGCACCTCTGTACAAATTCTCTCACTTTTCATTGCCTCTCCAGGGCCGGATAAGGGATGGGCACTGGGATTGATCTAAGATTAGAGGCTCGCCCGCCCTCCAGCCAGCATGGGTCCCCCCCTCGGAGACACGCAGGAGCCTTTTAAATCCCCCCAATGTAAAGTCTAGGAAGCGCTGAGACGGCCTGCGCCTGCACTTTAAGCTGGGACATTTCTGGGCCTGCTGGATGCTGTCTAGGCACTTTCCATGCTCGGGGATGCCAGGCGAACGACCCTCATGGGATGGGAAGACCTGCAGACCCGCCGGGACCGGGCGACAGCAGCGAGTGGAGCTGGATGGGCCAAAAGACGCTTTGCTGCTGCCTGCGGGAGCTGCTGTTAGCGCCTGCCGCTAGCACTCAGCTCCTTCCTCCCTACTGCACCTCCTGCAGCCTGCATGGACTCCTGCTCCTCCTCCTCTTCCTCCTCGCAGCAGAGCAGCCATCTATGTCTCTTTAGTTTTCTTCTCTTTCAATCTCTTTGTTTTGTTCTGGGCCCAAAAGCAAGTGAATCGGTGTCCCAGGCGTGTGGGGCTCGTGTCCCTTTCTGATCCAAAGCACATGGGGCGCTCCCGGACTGAGGGGGTGTGTAGGACGCTCCAGAGAGACGCTGCCGCTGCCCTTCTGCCATTGTTGTGATTCTGAATGTATTGATTGTGCTCCATGCCGTGTATGACTTGATATTTTCCTCTGTCCTAAGCACTTTGAATGAGTTCTGCTCAACAGACTGTATATTTCATATTGTATTTATTGGAGTTTGCTCTCACCGCAGCCGCCCTCGGGGGCTGGCGGGTTTTGCTCTCAACTCTCTAGACGTGTGATAGATATTTATTGTCCATGCTCTTTTGTAAGGGGCTGGTATCTCTGCCCGGTGACCTGTGCTACTTTGTATGGTGCAAGTGTGTTAACAGAATAAATCTGTTGGATTAGTAGAGGTGTGAGTTCCTTCACTGCCTTAGCCTCTCCTGCTTCCATCCATGCTCCACCTGCATCCCATGCCATTTCTGTCTGTCGCCATGTCCTGTGTGCCCCCGCGGGGGG